>CAUYQU010017048.1:0-31534 GCA_963574635.1 Cheracebus regulus | reverse complement strand
TAAGTTCAAGCAGTCAGGTACCCTCTTACTTTTTGTCTTCTCATATTTTGTTTTAAGATTTGTGGGTAATATATAATACTTTTTTTTTTTTTTTTTTTTTTTTTTTTTACCATACAGCATTATTTTGTGTATTAAAATTTTAATAATTTAGATGATTATTTTGTAGTGGATGGATTAAGTAAATGATGCTAGATTCCACTTCATATGAGGAAGTGTTTACAATGTTACATAGAAAAAGCAGGTTACAAAAGAAGATGAATAATGTGATTATAATTATAAAATGACTGGAAGAAAATACATGAAAATGTTCTAAGTGGCCATGACTTTGATAATATCATGAATCACTTAACTTTTTTTTTTTTTTTTTTTTTTAAATATTTTCTAAATTTTCTACAATGGATTTGTATGATACTTGGGAAAAAAGATTAATTTCTGAAAAGTTTATACTCTTTGATTTACTAATTTCTGTTCTAGTAGTCTGTTCTAAGAAGATAATTAGAAATATAAATAAAGATCTCGTACACAAAGATATCCATTACAGAATCACTTAGAACAGGTTAGGTGGGAAGCCGCTGTCCTGTCCTTCAGGACTGTTAATAGGGTCATACTTCCTACTGTGGATGCTGGAAGCACATACGTTTATGATCTCCATTTTTTTCCAGCTGTGTAACATATGCCCCAAGGCCTGGGCCACCCCCTTTTAAAGTTTTTAGCTGGACCTAGTTGAAATAGTCTTAGCTTTCCGTTACAACTAGCATTTTGTTTAAACCTGTGATGTATTCTGCATTTGGGATTTTTAATGGTGATGTTCTAGGCTAATACAGCTGATACGGCTTCTATCCTGGTGAGGTTCCTCCTTGTCTCATCTGAGCTCATTGGAGGGCTGTGCTTGTGGCTCCCTCTTTGTTTATTCCTTTCTTTGTATCTGCAGTTGTGTGATGAGGTCTGCTTTTTGGTGACTGTCAACCCTTTGATGGTGTCTCTCTGGCACATGGGGGTTTGTCAGTTTGGCTTTGGCTCACTTCCTACTTTTATACTTTCTGAGGTGACACATCCACTTTCCTTGCCTGACTGAGCCTCCTTCTTGGTCAGAATGCAGTCAGAGCAAAACTCCCCAGTGACTTCCTCTGTCTTCCGAGAACTGTGATCCAGGAGGGTGAGGAAAACATTATTTCTGTGTCTGTAAAGAGCAAGGTTGTACCTTGGGCCCGGCCACTTCTGCCTTATGGCCAAGCAGTTGGGAGATGTGAGGGCCTGGACTTGCTCACACTTCCTTGTGGCCCTCACTGTGGGCCTCTAGGCAGCCCTGCTTCCCCTTTACATGCTGTCAGGCTTTTCGTGCCTATAGGGGTCAGTCCCACACATGAGGTGTACCTGTCCCCACGGGCCTCCCCATGTTCTGGTAGTAGTATGGGTGGTGTGTGACCTCCCCCATGGCCCACACCTGCGCCTGCTTCAGTCCTGCAGAGGACACCGTGAGATCAGGATGGAGTCGCCAAGGCTTGAGAAGGACATGCCCCACACAGATTGGATAAGGGCCAGCACCTACTGTGCCCTACCCCAAGGCCACCTCCAGTCTGGCCTCCCTGCTTTTGCCTGTAGAGTACTGGGCTTCCATCCTTCACAGGCATCTTGTGATGTCACATCTTCATCCCGTGTCAAATGGGCTTTGTACGGGGAATCTGAGGCCGTACATTCCCGCTGAAGCCAAGCTGCACCCTTGGGAGCTCCTCCTGTTGCAGCCCAGTACTGTAAGCCCTGCTTCTTGTTCCCTCCACAGTCCTGCGCGTCCTGGACATGCCTTTCTGGTTGGGTTTGCAAAGGTGAGCGACTTCGGCACCTCCTTCCCCTGGTGACTGACAGACCCTGGGCAGTCTTCTTCTCTGGCTGGGACAGAGCTGGAGCTGGAGCTGTGGGGTGAGGTGAGGAGGGTCTACAGGGAGGGCAGCCTCTTGAGACTGCACATTTGGGATTTCCCACGGCCCCTTGGGAGCCAGAGCTGAGCATTGCTTCTAGAAGGCTGGGGCAGCATCTTGAGGGGTGACCCCTGCTGCTGTTGTCTTTTTCTGTCTTCCCTGCCCGCAAAAGTTGTCTGATCTCAACTTCAGGTTATCTCCTTAGCCTGATGGGAGACTTGACTTTCGTCCTTGTCCTTTGACGGGTCTCTGGAACAGCTGATTTTGTGGGTGATACCCCTCCAGAGTGAGTCCCCTGTGGATGGTAGGAAAGTCTCTCCTCATCTGTCCTGAAAGGCTCTTCTAGTTAGTAGCTTCAGTTCCACTCATAAGGTGCCCCCTCAGGCTTTCCATTGGCAGATGTCCCTTTTAATATATTGAGGGTTTTGTGGCCTTCTATTTTTATTTAACACCAATTATTGCTTCTTCCTTCTAAAAATATAGAATATCAGAAGGAAGGAAGTGAAAAACACTCAGTATTTCTCCATGAAGAGAACAGCTTTTGTTAACACTTTGGTACACTTTCTTCTTGTCTTTTTTTTCCTACTTATTGTCAAGCATTGCTTAACACCAGGGACGCATTCTGAGAGCTGCGTTGTTAGGTGATGAGGTTGTCACAGAACATCATAAAGTGCACTCACACCGCTTCCCCAGCCATGGGTGCCCCTTGGACTCATTGTATCTTTCTGCTAATGAGAGCCGCTACGGTGTTAATTTTCCACCGGTTTCCTGCCAGCTGCCTGCATGAGGGTAGCGGGGCCCTGTGGCCTATGCATTACTGAATCTCTCAGCCTGGCACATCTTGGGAACCACTCACCTCAGCCAGCCCAGTCTGATCAGGCCCCTCACATGGGGCAGTTGGCACGGGTTGTACAGGATAGGTGAGCTGAGTGTGTCTGAGTTTTGGTATTAATGAAAACTGGCTGATACACAGTTCCCCTGGGAGAGTGTGGGTAGGTGGGTTTCTTGTGTCAGTTTTTGGGTGATAAATGGGTGGGTGGAGAAAGCAGTTTCCCTTGAAATGGACAGATCACTGTGTTCAGGTTTCCTTGGTTGGTTATAGCTCTTGGGCTCCATAATGGGAAGAGATAGCAGGAGATTTCCTGTGAGTGACAGCAGGGAGGCCAAGCCACTGTGTTTGGATGTGGTGGTGGAGGAAATGTGAGGAAGGGGCTGGGAGGGCTGAGAAGGAAGGCTGCTTCAGGCTTCTCTGCCCAGGCTTGGAAGGCCTGTGTGTTACCCTCTCCTGAGGGGCAGCACAGTAGCCAGTGCCCTCAGCCCCTGCCAGCGACTCAGTAACAGTGAGGAGCCGGGCCACCAGAAAGACTCAGAGAACCTCCCAGTGTCCAGGCCCTCCTCTGAACTTGGCTCTACCCCACATGACCTTGACTTTTGCAGTCAAGGCCTTGATCTTGATCAAGGCTTCCAGGCTGAGGCTGGGCCAGCAGGTGGGGCTGGACCTGGGTTCTCTGAGACCACTTCCCTCGTTCTGTAGACTGGGACTCAGTTGCCCACCTTGGAGGGAGAGACAGCTAGAGATGATGAAGTTTAGGAGTGTAGCCTGGGGCCTGAAGTGGTGGTGTTAGCACCTGCTGGCTATTGCAGTAATAATTATTAAGTGCTAGTGGGAAGAAGAATGTTATTTTATTATCCACAAGGACTGAGGACTAAGTCCTGCAATCATTTAGCCTCTGACATCTTTTTCTCCTGGGACCTGTGTATGGTTTTTCTTTGTGTAGTGCCCTGTACAACTTATTTTTTTTTTAAATTTTTTCTTCGTAAGCCAGATAATGGCTTTCTGAATTAACTTCTACTTTATGTGAATAGTTTTGTGTGTAATAATAATGCATAGGAAATTTATAATTTCCATTTATAAATAAACAGAAAAGACTACTTGTTCCCGCCTTTCCTGGCAACACAGTGGCAGGGTACTTTTGAAAGCTGAGTCTGTATTAGCAGGTGAAGGCTGCCAGGTCAGAGGGTCCTGTGTTCTTGTAGTTGGTATTTCTGTTCATGGGCCCAGTGAATTCCTTCCTCTGAGGCTACAGTGGGGAATTTCTGCGATGAGAAAGCTCGTGTTTCTTGGCCTGGCATCACCCTGCTCAGGACTGCTTTGCTACAAAAGTCCATTGTGCAGCTTATGAGTTAGTTCCATGATAAACCGAGAGAGGACTTGCTTTTCTGTAGATGCTGCAGAGCTCTGTGCATGCAGTCTGGCAGGTGAGTAAGCTTGGCCCCTGTGAGTGGTGGGGTTTGCCCTGTGTGAGGGACGGGGAGAACTTGCACCATGGCAGCGTGGGTCAGTCTACACTGATTAGGGATTTAATATAATATATTTTCGTATTGTGTTGATTTTTAAGCATGACCAGGGTTACTCTGGTAAACTTACTAATTTTCCTCAATCACACTTACACATCACTAGTAAAGTGTTGCTGAATGCCTGCTGTCAGTGGAGAGCTGTTCTGTATTTGGTGCTTAAATGTTGGAAGGCAGGTCAGGCACACTCAAATAGCACACACCATCATGTGCAGGTGAGATTCAAATGCACTTTCAGGGGCACGAGCTTCTGGAGAGCCCACTAGAATTAGGATTTCTGTTGATCAACTTCTGCCTTTCCTTAAATTTTGGTGGAATTATAGTTCCATTAAAATGATCCTTAGCCAGTCAATTCCCACGAGTGATTATTGATACCTGCCTTCAGCTTAGGAGGGGACAGCGGTACCATGCATGCCTTTGATCTTGGCTTCTCCAGGTCTCAGCTTGGGGCTTAAGGAGGGGACAGCTGTCTGCAGAACAGCAAGCCAGGAGCATGGCACTGGCTGGGAATTGGAGCTCAGTAAGAGGGGCCCAGGGGGCTGGATGCTTGGGATTTAAGAAGAACAATGTACATTGTCTAAGTGGGGCCATGGGGAGCTGGCAGGGGAGTCTGGCTTGGGCTCCATAGGGCCTTTGTTGTTCCTTAGGCATCTTTTGATCTAGAAAATGGCCTTTTCTAAGCCTTCATTGCAGCCTGCTTCCTCCCACCTGCCTAGGCTTTGCCGTGGCCTCAGCAGGGGTGCTACCTAGGGCGTTGGACCTCCCACCCTTGCACTGCAGCTAGAACACATCCCAGGCACGTTCTGCTTCCTACATATATGTTCTTACAATGTATTTTTTGAACATTTAAAAAAAGTGGAATATTCAAAATAAAGACAAATTTTAAAAAATGATTATAATGATTGCTACTTGGAGATGTTTTTACGGTTGTGCTGAATGTCCTTTCAGACCATTTGATGTAGACAAATCATACTCATTTTATTTAAAAATTTTTATTTTAAAAACTTGAAATTTAACATACCTACAGAAAAGTACTCAGATCATGAGTATAGCTTAATTATCATAAAGTAAGTGGACCCATAATTCTCTGACCAGTCCCTTCTAGAATCTTCCTCAGCAACTGTTCATACACGTCCAAGGGGTGGGCACAAGGGGTCAGTGTTACCCGTTTTCTGAACTTTAAGTAGAATTATACCCATATGTGTGTGTGCGCGCTTGTGTGTTTCTCTTTTTATTAAAATAGGCTCATTCCATAAGCCCTGTTCTGTAACTTTCTTTGTTTAGCAATATGTGATGACCACAAATCTGTGTCTGTAAATACTGATCTTTTTATAAATCACTGACTGGTTTGAAATGTGTACCACTGTGTTTAAACCATCTCATTATTGTTGGACATTGAGGTTATTTCCAGTTTATTTCCTTAATTATTTCCTTAAGATGAAGTCCTGGGAGGGGGCTGGTGGGTTGGAGGCTGAAGGTTCTTGGTTGTCCTGCTGCCCAGCGTGACTTGCTGGGTCCCAGCCCTGGCCTCCCCACCTTGGGGGCCTCCCAGCCTCTTGGCCTTGGTACCTCATTGTGGGCTTTGTCCACTGAGGATGGGACCCCAAACTGACACCTTGCACCTTGGCTTTGAGCAAATACTAATCACACTTTGTTTTATTTTCCAACAGCGCTGTGTCGTGCTGCGTTTCCTGAAGTTTCCTCCAAATAGGAAGAAGGTAAGATGGGTAGGTTTGCACCCAGACATTACAACAATTATTTAAGAAAACTGATTTTTTTTCTGATGTAGAAATATTGATGCTAGTTTTAGAATTCAAAGATGATACAAGCATTCAGTGCAGAAAGTGGTGTGTCCATCATTCCTGATGTAAAACTGACTGGGCCCAGCACGTTGACCCGTGTGTCACTGTGGTAGTCCATGTGGCGCTCAGCCAGGAGCTGCCCTGGCCTGGTGTGCAGGTCCTGTTCAGAGGGCCCTGCTTGTGGTGAGGACCCCAGGACCAGGCAAACTTTGCCTTGCCTAGTTCCTTAGCACTTGCTGCCTCAGTTTCCCCATCTGTAGAATTGTATGTATGAAAATGGAGTCTCCCGTGCTGGGGTAGACATTGCATGGGAGGGTTAAACATTGCGGCAGGAGGGGGTCGTTAAGTTTCTGTTTGCTGAGTCATTCAAGCAAAATACTGTGGACTACCTGTAGAAAAGCATTGCCCTGTCTTTTTTGGCCACTGAGTTGCAGCTTTCTGTGCAAATCTGTTGGTTCTGGGGTATACACTGAGTCACAGAGGATTCCTGCATCCACGGCCCTTCTCTGCTCCCCATCTGATACTTGTGGGTCCTGTGCAGGGACACATGCAGCTGAGCTGGGGGTGAGCTCCTGGACAGTGGCTGTCCCTCAGTAGGGGCTGGCGGAGGCTGGCTCGGGCGAGGATATGGGGCTGATGAGTCACCACCCCTTGAGAGCTCCTGGGAGATGGCAGGTTGGAGCGTCTGAGGTAGAGGTCATAGAAAGGGAGGCCAGGGGGTGGTGGTGGGTGGAGGTGACAGCTGCTTCATGGGCACAGTAGAAAGGGAGGAGAGAGCCATGGGGGAGAGCTGGGGTGTTGCCGTTAGTGTGGCCACAGTGGGTTTGGGGTCGAGTTGGGCAGGCAGAGGAGGATGGGAGGGGCCCACTGTCTTGCAGTTTCCACCTCAGCTGCTGAAGAGAAACAGGCCTAGGTGGTTCTGGTTTGTGGAACGCATCCAGGGAAACAGTCCCTGCGGCTGCCTCCAGCCTTCTCTGTCCTCTTCTTTGCCCCATTCAGTGACTGCAGAGCTCAAACCGCCCTAACTTTAACTCCCCCAAAGCCTGACATCTGTGGACCCCTTCAGGTCTTCCTGTGTGGAGTGACCAGGGCAGTGTCTGCCAGGTAGCAGTTAGCTACATTTCTTCTATAAATCACATAGTGTGCACTATGTGATCAGTGGAGACTCGCATGGTCACTTTTCTGTTGACCGGGGGGCTTTTTTATTTTTATTTTGAGACAGAGTCTTGCTCTGTTGCCCAGGCTGGAGTGCGGTGGCACAATGTCAGCTCACTGCAACTTCTGCCTCCTGAGTTCAAGTGGTTTTCCTGCCTCAGCCTCCCGAGTAGCTGGGATTACAGGCACCTGCCACCACACCCGGCTAATTTTTTTTAGTAGAAATGGGGTTTTACCATGTTGACCAGGCTGGTCTCGAACTCCTGACCTCAGATGATCTGCTCACCTCGATCTCTCAAATTGCTGGTATTATAGGCGTGAGCCACCGTGCCTGGCCAGTGAGGATTTTTTGTCAGAAACTGACCGCAGCTGTAACGGGCCACTGGGTGTGTTCTGGAGTTTTCTGTCAGCCTTAGTTCTGACTGATCTCGTCGCATGAGCACAGGACACCTGTACATGCTGTACCTGGCAGGGCACAGCTGGGTGCAGGCGGCAGGTTCTCCAGAGGCTATGGGGGTACAGGGCAGCTGCTCAGTCCTGGGACCTTCTCGAGCATGAGCCAGGTGCTGGGCACCTCCGGGCCTGCCCTGGACGAGCGCCCACAAAGGCAGATACCTGCAAGCAGTGTGAGACTGCCAGGCCAGACTTTGTGGATGTCTTCCAGAAGCAGCCTACCAGGGGCCCTCTGGGCTTCTCACCTTTGAGACAGGTTGAGGGAGGTGGGGATGATTTCTTGTCTCAGCCAGTTTTATCACCTTACTGACTCTTTAAGAACCTCTGACTGGGGAAAGAATATTCTACATTTAGAGGCTAAAGAGTAAAATCTCTTTAGAGATTGAGATGTGAAATATCAGAGGTTTTCGAGGTCACATTGCTGGGAAGGCGTGCGTAGGGGTTGCTTTGGGAGAAGGGCAGACTGGAGATGGCAGCAGCACAGTCCTCATTGCTACCTTCCCAAGCCTCTGGGCCAGGGAGGGTGGCATGGTGGGGGAGGGACGCTGGTGGGGAGGGATGCTGGTGGGGAGGGGCACTGGGGACTTTCCTCTGGACTGAGGGTTGTCACCAGGGTTCTGTCTGTGGCTGGGGCATCCCCCTGCCTGTGGCAGGGTCTGTGGTGGTTTTTACCTCCCCTTAAGCCAGGCTCTGCTGGGAGGTCCCATCACGAAGGCTGTCCTGTGCTTATCTCTTACAGACCTCGGAAGAGATATTTCAGCACCTGCAGAACATAGTGGACTTTGGCAAAAATGTCATGAAGGAGTTTTTGGGGGAGAACTACGTTCATTGTGGGGTAAGTACTTTTTATTCACGTCTGAATTCTTGGGCACATTTTGTGTTACCACCAGCAACTTCCCAATGATGATATGGAACTTTGTGCTTAATGATAACCTGCATCCAGCTAGTCTCCAAGTGTTTCTCATTTGCTGTGCTGGGTAGCAGCAGAGCAGATACTGCAGTTTCTCTTTCTAGCTGAGAAGCATAGGGTTCAGAGGGCCCACGTGAGCCCCTGCTCTTTAGGGCCCATCTCCGGTGGCTCTCCTGGAGGCTCCTGCTCAGTGAGGGCTCTAGAGTAGCATCCAGTACCACTGAGTCCCAAGGAATGGCTTTCCTCTCTGCCCCTGGGCACCATTGAACACAGGAGGCCCTACATGGGAGGATGGCGGGGTCTGCTGGGGCTGTCCTGGGGGCAACTCATCACATCTAGGAAGGGCCTCAGCTGCTCAATGAATGTTAAAAGCTGGGGTTTAGAGAAAAGCCGTGGGAGCCCCTGGGCATTGCTGCCTGTGCTGGGGTCTGTGGGAACAGACTCTGGATGCCAGCCGTGGCTCACCTCTTGCCTGGGGCTGTCCTCTGAGCAGAACTTTAGCTTTGAGGCCTGGACAGGCTCCTGGGTCCCACCCTTCTGTGGCTGCTTCGGGCACGTGGCTTGTCTCCAGCCTGTTCACTGCACTGTTGTGGTGTTGGGCACATTGGGAGGTCACAGTTCCCCTTTTAGGAAGATTCATGGAGTTTTTCCCCAGGGCATATCCCTTGGATGGTTCTGTGCCCTGACCAGTTTTCTCTTCGAGGAAGGAACATTCTTGGAGGCGAGATCCACCGGAAGCCTCTGTGGCAGGAGGACTCTGGTGGTGATGGCTCTTGTTGGCCAGGGGCATTGGCGACCTGGTGACCTGGTGGGGTGGGCACTGGGCACTGCTCTGAGGGAGGGGAAAGGATGGGGAGCATTTCTGGCAGTGAGCACTCTGGCTCTGGGTTTGTCCTCAGTGGGAAGGGTCACAGTAAATGAACCCATAGCATACAGGGCTTAATCCACAAGGCCACCTGTGAGTGCATTTTCTTCACATTAAAATACCGACAGAGTGAAGCAGAGCTTGCTTGCACTGCAGGTGAGTGTGTCCTGGAAGGACAGCTGCTGGGCTCTGGTGCAGTGGGAAAGTGGGCACAGAGCCCATTCCAGGCTGACGTGTACCCCTCAGGGTGGCTGCGTCTGCAGGGCCACACAGGGCCATGTGAGGAAAGAACAAATGTGTTGGCAAGTTAGGCAAAGCGTAGTGTTTCCCTCCTGTTTGTTTTGGGGCAAGATCCAACCAGGGACAAGATCCAAGAGACAGGGACAGGCACACCTGGCTCTGGGCCCCGCCCAGCAGGGGTGGCACTGTTCTAGGCCTATCTCCAGTGCTGGGTTTGGGAGCTGGAGAGTTTAGGAAATGGGGATGGGGTAGAAGCTGCTTGCCTCGTTCTTCTATTGTTGCTGGAGGCATCTGAAAGCTCAGAAGTTCCACCTTGCTGCTGTGGGCCAAATCCTGGTGAGGTTGGATGCTCTCTGGCACTGGTCTCAGCTCCGTTGGAACCTTGCATGCTGACATGACAGTTCTGTGCTATAGCCCAGTTTTCAGGCCGGGCACTTGAGGAGTGAAGGGACAGCCAGGCCTGCGGCTGTTTGTCCTGAGCAGTCATCCCTTTGCCATTTGGAGGGTAATGCCTGGAGGTCCTTCCACATCTCCACACCCAGGTTACAGAAAGCTCTGTGGGAATTCCAGGGGACAGCTCTAGGAGGGGACTTCTGTGGGCTTTCTCTCTGGTCCTCTTAGGTGAATGCCTTATGCAGGAGCTGGTTGGTACCATCCTCACGTGGTTGGACAGTGGCATGGTCCACACTCAACAATGTGGTTGGACTTTTAAGAGGATGCTTACTGTCAGCATTTGTTTGTTTTTGTTTTTCACTTTTGAGACAGGGTCTTGCTCTGTCACACAGGCTGGGGTGCAGTGGTGCAGTCATGGCTCACTGCAGCCTCAGCCTCCCAGACTCAAGTGATCCTCCTGCCTCAGAGCTCCCCGCCCCCGCCACCCCAAGTAGTTGGGACTACAGGTGCACACAGCCACACCCAGCTAATTTTATTTATTCATTTATTTGTAGAAACAGGGTTTTACCATGTTGGGCAGGCTGGTCTTGAACTCTTGGGCTCAAGTGATCAGGCCGCCTTGGCCTTCCAAAGTGCTGGGATTATAGGTGTGAGCCACTGCACCAGGCCAACATTTATTTTGACTTTAAACACAGATATGCTTATTATAAAATCAAGGATTCACAGCTGTTGAAAATAAATCCAGGTCTGTGTTTCACCTGGGTGACTGTGAGTTCAGGCCGTGCGTGGGCAGACAGCGGTGTGGAGGGTCATTGCCGGGTATGTGGACCTGACACCTGCATGGCTGTGGTGTCTCCCAGCAGTATGTGCTGTGGGGTGGGGGCCCAGGCAGAGTGAGGGCCTCCTGTGATTCTGGGTGATAGTTCTCACATGCAAGGCATTCAGAATCAGCATCTGCGTCTTTTGTGCTTTTGCTTTCTTTAAAGTGGAGCTAGAACTTGGACTTCCTTGAGTCCAAGATCCGTAGGGTGGAGAAGGTGTGGTCTCAGTGGGCAGGATCCCAGCATTCTTAGCCTAGCAGGTCTCCTGTGTCCCTTTGGGACTTTTTCAGAAGTCACGATTCTGCCACCCTGGAAACACGAGAGGATGGGGAAGATGGTGAGCAATGTGGCTTAGATAAAAACCTTTCATTTGGGAAACTGCACAGAAAAGCCACGTGGAGGAAAATGCATTGGTTATGCTGCATGCTCCAGGGCTGAGGAGGCACAGGCCGTCTTCCTGGGATGAGTGATTCCCTCAGATGCCAAGCTGCTCCTCAGGTGGGAGTGTGAGGTCCTCAGGTTGTCTGAGTGGTCAGCAAGGGTCTTCCACATGGTTTAAAAACTGCTCTGGTTCCATAAATGCTATAAAGACTTGGAAGGGGCTCAGGCGGGGTGCTCTCTGGCGAGGGATGCTGGCCTTGATGCTGGTCACCACCGTGGGCCCAGCCATTCTGAGAGCTGGCCACCTTGGTTGCAGTGAAATGTTAGTGTCTCTAACCTGGACATGTCCTGAAAATAATAGAGGAGCTTTTATTCCCAAAACCCATACACTGATTTTTTTTTTAAGCAGTAAACTTAAAACAAAAAAAAATACACATAACATAAAAACCTACAACTCAACTGTGTGTAGGTATGCAGTTCTGTGGCATTGTGCTTATGTCATTGTTCAGTTCACACTGAGAATTTCGTGTCTTTTCTTACAGGAAGTTGTGCAGCTGCCTTTAGAGTTTGTGAAACAGCTTTGTTTAAAGATACAATCTGAAAGACCAGGTAAGGGTGCTTCACTTACAAATATTGTTTGTGATTTAAAATATTTCATTTGAAAAGAGTTTGAGAGGCTGGGCGTGGTGGCTCACACCTGTAATCCCAGCACTCTGGGAGGCTGAGGTGGGCAGATCAGATATTGAGGTCAAGAGATTGAGACCATCCTGTCCAACATGGTGAAACCCTGTCTCTACTAAAAATACAAAAATTAGCTGGGCATGGTGGCACACGCCTGTAGTCCTAGCTACTCAAGAGGCTGAGACAGGAGAATCGCTTCAGCTGGGGAGGTGGAGGTTGCAGTCAGCTGAGATCATGTCACTGCACTTCAGCTTGGCCACAGACTCCGTCTCAAAAAAAAAAAAGGTGTTTGAAATGATATGTTTGAAACATGCAGTTTTCAGTAATCCTTTTGCGAGAAACTTTATTATCAGGGTAGAAATCCTGAGAGCTCATGGATACAATCCTCTGTATCAGAAAACCAGAGTATGCACAGAATATGTGATGAAGAACCAATTAACACGGGCTCAGTGGCCCTTGCCTATAATCCCACCACTTTGGGAGGCTGAGGTGGGCAGATCACCAGATGTCAGGAGTTCAAGACCAGCCTGCCCAACGTGGTGAAACCCCATCTCTACTAAAAAAAAAAAGTACAAAAATTAACTGGGCGTAGTGGCGGGCGCCTGTAATCCCAGCTACTCAGAAGGCTGAGGTAGGAGAATCACTTGAACCTGAGAGGTGGAGATTACAGTTAGCGGTGATAACGCCACTGCACTCCAACCCCAGGCAACAGAGACTATGTCTCAAACAAAAAAGAGCCAGTTAATACAACAAAAAACAGCATGAGGGAGGAGCTGGAGGTGGAGGGTCTGGGGCAGACTTAGGAAAGGGAAGGGTCCCTGGGGGGCCCTGGGAGAGGCAAAAGGAAACTGGGTGACCTGAGCTTCAGGAGGGAGGGCCTGGCCCAGGAGGATCTGCAGCCCTGGAAGCTGCCCCCAGCTGGAGGCTAGCGCAGGTCCATGGGTCCGTGATCTGAGGAATAGGGAAGCCAGGGGCCTTCTGTGGCATCACCTTCCCTGTCACCATGCCATCCTTCCCAATCCCCTCCCATCCCTCCACCCCTCCCTTTCTCTATCCCTACTCACTCCCTTTCTGCACTTGCTGGTGGCCTTACCCACAGGAACTAGGTCAAAGCTTTTTTTTCAGTCACTCATCAAAGAGATAAATTTCATGAGTTGAGGGTGGAAATGCCTCTGCCCGGAGCACAGCTAGGCAACAAGGGTGTGGAATTGGCCAGTATCAAATGTTTTCCTGATTTGATTTGGAAAATGAAAGCAAACCATTCTCTGGGTCTACAGTCTCTGGCTGGGGCAGGGAGGAATGGGCTTTATGCTGTGGGAAAAGTTGGGGAGGCGGGAAGGCCAAGGACAGTGGCTGGGCTCCAGTTCCTCCTCCCAGTGAAGGCAGTCTGAGGCCGGCTCTAGGGTGCTGCCTGCGACTGCTCTGCTACTCAGCCTACCATTTCATGACAACCGTGGGAGGTCTAACCATGCCACAGTGATAAGAAGCAGTCTTGGAGTAAGGCTCATTATGTTGAAGGAGGAAAGCCTGTCCCTGGGGTGCCTGCAGCCCAGGCTTATTTGGCTTTGTCCACACTACGGCTTCCAGCAGATTTGGTGCTGGGGAAATACTGGTGCACTGGGGACTGGGAAGGGCCTAGATGTGAGAAAAGATAGGGCCTGCAGCCCCCTCCTCTTCAAGTTCCTGAGCTAAGGGTGCTGTGGAATTAGGGGACCATCCCCAAGACCACCAACAGAACTCACTGTTTTACTCGTGGTTATGGTTTATTACAGGAAAAGGATAAAGATGGAACCAGCCAAGGGGAGAGGTGCAGGGGTGGGGTCTGGGAGAGACGTGGCATGAGCTTCTGGGTGTCCTCTCCCCAGGAATTGTGTTGGCAGCGTTCACTCTCCTATCAACCATGTGTGACACACACACACGTCTGACACACACATGCCCACTAGGAAGCTCACCAGGTCTTGGTGTCGAGTTTTCATTGGGGCTCAGGCACATTGACATGGCTGACTATCTGTGTGGCTGACTACAGTCTCCAGCCCCTCCAGTGCTTGAGCTGATACCACAAGGCCTGAAGCTGCCCCTTCCATAAACCAAGTTGTTACTGTGTGTGTCCCACAGTCCCCAGGGAAACATGAGGTTTTCACCAGGCACAGAGATGATACCCAGGAACCAGGGACAAGGTGGGGCCTGTCTTGGGCAGGGGTCATCTCATCTCTCTCACTGACCCTGCTCTGTGTGACTTTGCTCTCTTTTCCAGAGTCTCGCTGTGACAAGGACCTGGACACTCTCAGTGGTTACGCTATGTGCCTTCCCAATTTAACCAGACTTCAGACCTACCGCTTTGCAGAGCACCGGCCGATTCTGTGTATAGAGATTAAGGTGATCTGTCGAGGGGGAGATGGTGTGGGGAAAGGAGAAAGATCAGTCCTGGGTAGTAAGTCCAAGAGTTGTGTGCCTTGGGTTCCAGTTCCCACTGAACTGACTGGTAGGCACCCTTGGCTCCTGGAAACTCCACTTGCTTCTCCCTTCCACAGCCCCCAGTTGCATTCTGATTCCTGCCATGGCTCCCAGACCCCAGGTTTAGGCTCATTCCTGGTAGCTCATGACAGGAGACCCCACCCACCCTGCATGCCTGGGCTGGAACAAGCCCTGGTTGAGGGTCACCAGAGGGAAGCGTATTGGGCCCCCCCAACCCCATTTTGCTCAGAGGGCATAGCTTGCCAGGATCTCCTGGCTTTCTTCTGTGCCCCTCCCCGCTGGCCTTGCCTGCTTGGTGCTTGGCTGCTGCTCGCTGTGCTGCAGGAGCCCCATCCACAGCTTCCCTGTATACTGGGGAGCTCTCCGTGTCCTGCTCGGGATGGATTTTCCTGGAGGCGCAAAGGCAAGTGTGACCCTCACAGGCACTGATATGTCATGGCCAGGAGTCCTGAATTTCTCTGGTGCCAGGCAGTGGGGGCCGGATGGGCCAGGGCCCCCTTGCTTCAGCTCTCCACTGCCCATGGGTGGCTGTCAGGGTCCCTCAGGAAGCTGCCTTACATGTCCTGGCCTTTGTTCCCCTCCTCCAACTCTAGGGCAGCAATTTCTGGGTCACACTCTTGGCCTGAGCTCATGCCTCCTGGTTCTCCTCAGTTGTGGGTGGATGTTCTGCTTCTCCAGCCACGTTCTCCAGTGCCTGAGGCTCAGCGCAGGCCTGTGTATTGTGTATGCTCAGAGGCTGCAGCTTTTAGAGGGCAGTGGGGCTTCCTTGACCTTCTGGGAACCTAGTAACTGTCAGATGGGCTCCTGTGAGGCCACATGCTAGTGTCAGCAGGAACAATGGTTCTGCTTCTTGGAGCTGGGAGTCCTGGGTCTGTCTCTACTCCTAGAATCTTGCAGTCACAGTCTTGAATGAAAGCACGAAGCTACTGTGTGTTGTACTTGTGTTGAGCCAGCATAGAGGCACCACTGACCCTCCTCAGTGGGAGTTCTGGCCATGGGTCCTCTAGCAGAGATGTTTGTGTGATCTGGTGCAGGAAGTGTTGTTCTCTCTGGGAGCTGCAAATGAAAACAGCTTCTGAGGCCGTTCATACCTAACACTTGCTGCACTCATTATCTTGTAGTCAATGATGTGTCTATTTAGAGGTATATGATTTCTTCCTAAATATTTTTCCTCCTCATTTGTTTATTTTACAGCCAAAATGTGGGTTTATTCCTTTCTCGAGTGATGTCACACATGAGATGAAGCATAAGGTCTGTCGTTACTGCATGCATCAGCACCTCAAGGTGAGGAGAGCCAACGTCCAGCTGTGGGTTACTCTGGCCTCTGTGCAAAAGACCTGCATGCTGGGGATCTGGGCTGAGGCATGGCCACCCACAGTCTTCAGAAGAGTAAAAGAAAATACGGATAATTTTAGTTGACATTTTATTTCACAAGTGATTCATGTTCACCTTTTTTATTTTTTAAATTTAGAGACAGGGTTTATGTCACCCTGTCAGGCTGGAGTGCAGTGATGCAGTCATACTCACTGCAGCCTCAAGGTCCTGGACTCAAGCAGTCCACTTGCCTTGGCCTCCCAAAGTGCTGGTGTGAGCCACTGTGCCCAGCCCGTGTTCACCAGATTTACTTCTTTAAAATATATAATTCAGTGGTTTTAGTCTCTTCTTAAGGTCATGCAATCACCACTTCTATCTAGTTGCTGACATTTTTATCACTTCAAAGCAAACCCCCGTCCCTGTTAGCAGTCACTTTCCATCCCCCGTTCCTGCCATCTCTTGGCAACCACCAGTCTGCTTTCTATGTCTGTGGATTTCTCTATTCTGAACATTTCATATAAATAATATCACAGTATGTGACTTTTTGTGACTGCCTTCTTTTACTTTGCGTGATGTTTTTGAGCTTCATCCATGTTGTGACGTGTCAGCACGTCATTCCTTTTGTGGCTGATTAATATTCCATTGCATGAATGTACCATGTTTTGTTTAGCCATTTATCTGTTGAATGGAATTCCAGTGTGTGGGTTGTTTCTGCCTTTTGGCTATTGTGAATAGTGCTGCTATGAACCTTTGTGTAGGTACTTGTTTGATTCCCTGGTTTCAGTTCTCTGAGGTAGACTCCCAGGAATAGAATTGCTGAGTCTTAGAGTAATCCTATGTTTAACTTATTGAGGAACCTCCACACTGTTTTCTACAGCAGCTGGACCACTTTACATTCCTAGCAGCAATGTATAACAGTTCCTGTGTTAGTCCATCTTGTATTACTATAAAGGAATACCTGAGGCTGCGTAATTTATAAAGAAAAGAGGTTTATTTGGCTTACAGTTCTGCAGGCTGTGTAAGCATGGCAGCCGCATCTGCTCAGCTTCTGGTGAGTCCTCAGGAAGTTTAAAAGCATGGCGGAAGGCAAAGGGGGACCCAGAGTATCACGTGGCAAGAGGAGCAAGAGAGAGAGGGAGGAGGTGCCATCCCTTTTTAAACAGCCAGATCTCTTTGAACTCATAGAGTAAGAACTCACTCATTATTGTGAGGACAGCACCAAGGCATTCAGGAGGGATCCATCCCCATGACCCAAACACCTCCCACTAGACCCACCTCCAATTCTAGCAGTCACATTTCAACATGAGATTCGGAAGGGATAAAACATCCAAACCATATCAATTCCAACTTCTCAACATGCTTGTGGTTATTACCATCCTAATGTTTGAGGTGGTATCTCATTGTGGTTTTGATTTACATTTCCCTCAGTGATGTGACATTCAGCATCTTTTCCTGTGCTTATTGTCCATTTTGTATCTTCTTTGGAGAAATGTCTATTCAAGTTCTTTGCCTTTTTTTTTGTGAGAGAGGTCTAGCTCTGTCACGCAGGCTCGAGTTTAGATGTGTGATCATAGTTCACTGCAGCGTCTGCCTCCTGGGCTCAATGGATGCTCCCACCACATCAACTTCTTTAGTAGATGGGACTACAAGCACATATCACCACACCCAGCTAATTTTTATATTTTTTATAGAGATGGGTTTGGCCATGTTGCCCAGGCTGGTCTCGAACTCCTGAGCTCAAGCAGTCTGCTCACCTTGGCCTCCCAAAGTGTTGGGATTACATGCATGAGCCAATATGCCCAGTCATTGGCCCACTTTTAAATTGAGTTTTTTGTTGTTACTGAGTTGTAAGTGTTCTCCATATATTCTGGATAGTAAAGCCTTATGAGATATGTGATTTGCAGATATTGTCTCCTGTCAGTTGCCTTCTTTCTCTGTGGATAGTGTCCTTTATGCACAAACGTTTTTAATATCTATCAAGTCCAGTTTGTCTGTCTTTTCTTTTGTTACTTGTGCTTTTGGTGTCATATCCAAGAAATCATTGGCAAATCTAATGTCATGAAGCTTTTCCCCTATGTTTTCTTCCAAGAGTTTTAGGTCTTACTTTTAGATCTTTGAGCTATCTTGAGTTAATTTTTGTATGTAGGGCTAGGTATGTGTCCAACTTTATTCTTTTTTGTGTAGTTATCCAGTTTTCACCACACTTATTGAAAAGACTGTCTTCCTCCAAATAATCATCCTGATACCCTTGCTAAAGACCTTTTGGCCATATATATGAGGATTTATTTCTGGGTTGTCTATTTTAGTCCATTGGTCTATATGTATGTCTCTATGCTAGTATGACACAATTTTGATTACAAAAGCATTCTAATATGTTTTGGAATCAGGAAGTATGATGCTTTCAGCTTTTCATCTTTTTCAAGATTATTTTGGCTATTTGGGACCACTCATGCTTACATATGAATTTGAGAATTGGTTTCATTTCTGCAAAAAAAAAAAAAAAAAAAAAAGGCTGTTAGAATTTTGATAGAGATCGCTTGAATCTAGATCACCTGAATCTAGATCACCTGTGGTATTACTGTCCTAACAATAGTAAGTCTTTTTTTTTTTTGAGAGAGTCTCACTCTGTCACCCAGGCTGGAGTGCAGTGGCACAATCTCGGCTCACTGCAACCTCTGCCTCCTGGTTCAAGTGATTCTCCTGCCTCAGCACCCTGGGTAGCTGGGACTATAGGCGTGCGCCACCACACCTGGCTAATTTTTGTATTTTTAATAGGGATGGGGTTTCACCATGTTGGCCAGGATGGTCTTGATCTCTTGACCTCGTGATCTGCCCTCCTTGGCCTCCCAAGGTGCTAAACAATAGTAAGTCTTATACTCCATGAACATGGGATGCCTTTCCATTTATTTAGGTCTTCAATTTTTTTCAGCAAGGTAGTTTTCAGTGTACAGGTCTTTCAATACTTTAAGTTTATTCTAGGTATTTTATTCTTTTGGAATATTGTAAATGTGATTGTAAATGGAGCTGCTTCCTTAATTTTCTTTTGGATTATTACTGATATATAGAAACAACCGATTTTTGTGTGTTTATCATGTACCCTCTGACTTTGGTTAATTTTTAAATTAGCTCTTGGAGCTTTCTTGTGGGCTCTTTGGATTTTTCTGTATGTAGGATCATATCATTTGTGAATAGAGGGTTTTACTTCTTCCAATCCAATTTGGATGCCTTTAGCTTGTCCATTTCTACTAAGAAATCATCTGAGATTTTGATAGGGATTCTGTTGAATCTGTACATCATTTTTTATCGCCATCTTAACAGTATTAATATTTTCAGTGTGAACATAGAATTTCTTTCTGTTTATTTAAGTCTTTTGTTTCTTTCAATGGTGTTTTGTATTTTTTCATGTATAAGTCTTATACTTCTGTTAAATTTATTGCTGAGAGTTGGGCATGATGGCTCATGCCTGTAACCACAGCATTTTTGGAGGCTGAGGTGGGTGGATCACTTGAAGACAGGAGTTTGAAACCAGCCTGGTCAACATGGTGAAATCCTGTCTCTACTAAAAATACAAAAATTAGCCAGGCATAGTGACTCATGCCTGTAATCTCAGCTACTTTGGAAGCTGAGGCATGAAAAACCCTTGAATCCAAGAGGCAAAAGTTGCATTGAGCCAAGATCATGCCCCTGCACACGAGCCTGGGTGACAGAACAAGACTCTGTCTCAAGCAACTATAAATCTTTCTGTAAATCTTTCTCTTCACCCCATAAATTTTGGTATGTTGTATTTTCATTTTTGTTTATGTTAATTCTCTGATTTCTCTTTTGATTTCTTCTTTGACCCCATGATAATTAGAAGTGTTTACTTTTTACATATTTGTGAGTCAAATTTCCTTTTGTTATTGATTTTAATTTCATTTCACTGTTTGGAGAAAATTGTTTGCATGATTTCACTCTTAAAATTTATTGAGACTTGTTCTGTGGTTTAACATAAGGTTCCTCCCCAAGAACGTTCTATGTTTGCTTGAGCAGAATGTATAACCTGCTGTTGCTGGATGTAGTTTTCTATAGATAGGTTAGGTCTAGTTGGTTCATAGCGTTGTTCAAGCCTTCTTTCTTGTTGACTTTCTATCTAGTTGCTGTGAGTATTAATTTCACATGATAACTTAAAGAGTATTGTTCAGGTTAATACCAACTCCATTTCAATCATAGACAAAAGCTTTAGTCCTCTAAAGCTTTGCTGCCTCCCCCACCTTTGTGCTGTTATTGGGATACAAATTAGATGTTTCCACATCATGTTCTGGGCAATACAGATGTATAATTATGACTTTATGCAGTTGTCTCTTAAATTATATAGAAGAAGAGTTACAAAATGTGTTTATGCCTTCTTTTATATTTACCTATGTAGTTACCTTTACTGATGCTCTTTATTTCTTCCTGTAGATTTGAGTTACTGTCTAGTATCCTTTATTTCATCCCAAAGGATTCCCTTTAGTAATTCTTGTAGGGTAGGTTTGCTAGCAACAAATTCTTTTAGTTATGGTTTATTTGGCAGTGTGTTAATTTCTCTTTCATTTTCAAAGGATAGTCTTGATAGATCTAGAATTCTTGGATGGCAGTCTTTCTTTTAGCACTGAGGATATATCATGATCCTGCCTCCTCCTGGCCTCCATGGCTGTTAATCTTAGGGACGGTGCTTTGTATGGGATGAGTCACTTCTCCCTTGCTGCTTTTTAAGATTCTCTCCTTGTGTTTGTCCTGTGACAGTTTGATAATGATGTGTCTAAGTATAGATCACTTGGTCTCTATCCTAAAATTTACCCATTTTCTCTCCATGGAGCCTCAAATCAGCTCAGATAAGAGCTGAGGGCCTTCTCAGATCTTCTCGGAGTCTTTGTATGGCTTTACAGATTCCCAGGTATACACTGGAGCTTTCAGAGCCTCTGTGTACATCTTGTTACTCAGCTTCTCCTTTTTAGCTTTGGTTAACCATTTTGTCTTTATTCACCTTCCAAGGAAACCATCAAGTTAAACAGTTACCTCTAAATGTTGTTGACAAATGCCCCTGGGGAAAAAGCCTCCTGCAGGGGTGAGTTCTGAGCCAGGTCAATGAAGACAGCCTTGCAAGTGTGATCTTTCCGGGAACCCAGAGATAGGTCAAATAGTGACTGTCTGAGAGTGAGGCTTTGGAGATGCCCTGCCCTCTTCTGCGCTGTCTGTGGCTGCCAGGCAGCTGGTTTTCATTGTGATTGCAGCTGTTGGTTTTCAAAGTTCTCTTGGAGCTAGAGATAGGGGGATGGGAATACGGCATTTAAAGTGCCAACAAGCTTACTGATCTTGATTAGATTTAGCTGTTTTTCTTGAATAAATGCTTCATGGATTGTTTCAAGTCTGTGGTCAATTTCCAGAGTTCAAAAATTTTGATTCTGACTTTTTAACCAGTTTTCTGATTGCCTTTAGGAGGAGAGAATTTCTGGAGGTCTTTGCTCCACCATTTCACCAACATCACCCCTTCTTTTCTTTGTGGTGTGATTACTATCTAAGCTCTTAGGGGAAAGATGGAATGTGAGCCATGCCCCTTAGGATGCGATTTTCATGGTCACCATTCACTTTCATATATATGACAGATTTTTAAGAAATACTTTGTACTATAAAGCACTACCTGCTCATATAACCAATAACATATGACATGGCATGAATTGGATTACCAGCCTTCCCAGGTAACTCATGTTGTCAGATATGTTTGCATATCTTTCCAGACTTCTTCCTGTGCCCACAAAAATATGTGTGTAATTCAGTGGAAATGAAGTGATCTCTCTTCACATATTCTAATGTTTATATTCCTGTACGTGCACACACACACACACACACACACACACACACACACACACACACTTACAAAGCAAAAATGGGATCAGGCCATATGTACTTTGTCTAATTGCTTTTTTCACTTAATCCTTGAGGATTGTTTGTGACTGTTTAGGGCTCTTTCAGTGCATATTTGGATATATGCATGTATATTTGTACATAAGCCTTTTTTTTTTTTTAAGCAAAATTGACATTACACTGTATTTATTATTCTGCCAGTTGCTTTTTTCCTTGAATAAATCTTGGTAACTTTTAATTCTGCCTCTTTCTGGTAGTGGCTGCATATCATTTATGCATTCCTTCATTCAATAAATTACTTGCTGTGTACTGGCCCCACTCGTGGATGGGCTGTGATTTATTTCGTCATTTCCCTGCTGATGACTGTTTCTCTTGGTTTCAGGGTTTGCTGTTATCAGTAAGGCTGCAGTTGACATTCTTGTCTCTGTACATTTTTGCCCTGTGCTAGTTCTTCTAGGTTCCTTGTAGATTTGCTGAGTCAGGGGACATAAACATTTTAAAGTTTGGTAGATACCACCAAGTTGCCTTTCAAAATGTTATGCCAATTATCTTCCCACTGGCAACATGACATTTCTTGTTAAGGACCCGTCCCTGTTACTGGATGTTATAACTTCTAAACGTTTGTTACTCACATTACCAGAACGTAGCCATGTAATTTGAAGGTGTTGGTGGCTGCTTTCTTCCTGGCTCCTGTGAAGGGCTGGCCTGGGGACCATGCCACATCTCATCTCACAGATGGGGCCAAGGTTTCCTTGAATGGAAGTCAAGTGGCTCCCTCCCTCACTCAGCAATGTGCACCTGCAAAGGTGGTGGCACCTTTTCCAGGGCAAGGCTTCAGCCCATCTTCATTGTCTTCATTATTGATGCTGTTCTGTGTGTTCAGCTGGCACAGTGCAGTCACCAGCATGTCACGTCATACCCTCCTGTTGGTGTTTTCACAGGTGGCAACTGGGAAGTGGAAGCAGATCAGTAAATACTGTCCCCTTGATCTCTACTCAGGGTAAGAGAACACTTCTCCTTTGCCCCCTGTATCACGTTCCCTGGAGATGGGTGGGGCAGGAGGAGGCAGTGCTGGTGGGGGGTATTTTGTGAGGTAGGAAGTGTGGGAGGGCCCTATTCTGTCTTCAGGGCTCCCCTTCACCATCAGCGCTGTAGACACCTGAGGCTTTGTGCTCCACTCCTGTCTCTGTGCTCACAGTTTTAGGTGCTTGCTAACTTACTGGTTGTTCCCTCATCCAAATCGTGACCAGATTTGTCTTCTACTTATATCAGAAATCAACTGGTGCTCAGCCTTGACCTCCTAGTCTGGGTTCCCGAGAGGCCGGCATGTCTGCCGGGGACTCTTGGCCAGCAAGAGGGTCCTAACCTGAATAGGGGAGTGCGCGGAAGAAAAGGTAGACAGAAAGCGGGGTCTGGGGGGCTGAATAAGCAATACTTGAACAGCAATGCTTAAACAGCAACTTTATTGTGCACACAGTTAGTATGTATATGTTTGTCCTACGTCATTAACAGGAACAGATACCATTACCTCATACATGAAAGCAGCACACAAGAACAATAGTAAAATCAGCTACATAACTGGGTACAATCAAGTCACACAGGTGGTGGGGAAACTTATAATTAAAAGTTACTGACCTATGCAAGGCACCAGAGAGGCAGAAACCCATTATATTTGCGCAGTCACAAGAATAAGCACAGGACCCAATGGTGGGTAGACAAAGTCATAAATCAGAAACTGGACACATTGTCCTGTCAGACGACATGCAGGCCACATCAGTCTCACAAAGTTCTTTTTGTAATTCCTTTACCTGCAGTTCCTACTTTCCCATAGATCGACTGCCTCCAACGGGAAACTGTGTCCGGGCTCAAGCTCACCATATGGTGAGGCCCAATTCCGAGGGGTCTCACATGGGAACGAACCCCACAACCAACAGTGTTTAAGCATTTCTTTTTCTTCATAGCCTCACCAGCATCTGTTATTTTTTGACCTTTTAATATAGCCATTCTGACTGGTATGAGATGGTATCTCATTGTAGTTTTGATCTGCATTTCTCTAACGATCAGTGATGTTAAACTTTTTTTATATGATTGCCAGCTGCCTGCATGACTTCTTTTGAAAAGTGTCTGTTCATGTCCTTTGCCCACTTTTTAATGAGATTATCTTTTTCTTGTAAATTTATTTAAGTTCCTTATAGCTGCTGAAGATTAGATTTTTGTCAGATGCATAGTTTGCAAAAATTTCCTCCCATCCTGTAGACTGTTTGCTCTGCTGATAGTTTCTTGTGCTGTGCAGAGGTTATTTAGTTTAGGCTGGGCGCGATGGCTCAAGCCTATAATCCCAGCACTTTGGGAAGCTAAGGCAGGTGGATTACCTGAGGTTGGGAGTTTGAGACCAGCCTGACAAACATTGGAGAAATGCCGTCTCTGCCAAAAATACAAAATAAGCCGGGCATGGTGGCATATTCCAGCTACTCAGGAGACTGAGGTAGGAGAATCACTTGATCCTGGGAGGCAGAGGTTATGGTGAGTGGAGATCGTGCCATTGCACTCCAGTCTGGGCAACAAGAGCAAAACTCTGTCTCAAAAAAAAAAAAAAAAAAGGCTATTTAAGCTGTTGAATTTAATTAGGTCTCATTTGTCATCTTTGCTTTCATTGCAATTGCTTTTTTCATTTTCATAGTGAAATCTTTGCCTGTGTCTATATCCTGAATGATATTACCTAGGTCATCTTTCAAGATTTTTATAGTTTTAGGGTTAACAAGAAAAGTTAAAAACATAGGGGAGCATCACACACTGGGATCTGTTGGGGAGGAATAGGGGAGGGACAGCAGAGGATAGGGAGGTTGGGAGGGATAACATGGGGAGAAATGCCAGATATAGGTGACGGGGGGATGGAGGCAGCAAACCACATTGCCATGTATGTAACTATGCAACAATCCTGCATGTTCTGCACATGTATCCCAGAACCTAAAGTGCAATAAAATATGTATATATAAAAAATACATAGTATAATATATTCATTTTTCTTATAATTACTTCTAGATCAAATTTAGGTTTCCTCAATTCAGTGTTGTAAAAATAATATGGCTTTTTTTTTTTTTACAATTTTTGTATAGTTTTATTTTTACATTTAGATTTCTGATCAATTTGCTTTTATCCAACATATGGTACAATGTGTGTGGTATAAATCCAAATTTATCTTTTTTCTCAAATGTCTATCTCTTTGTCCTAATACAATTCCTTAAAATATTCTCTTCCCCCACCCTTAGTTTGACATCATATTCTTGATAATATTAAATTACCACCTGTACTTTGGTCTATTTTCATATTTCTATCATAATTTCTTGTTCTGTGTTTCTGATAAAATAACTGATGCACATTTAAGATATTTGACTATGTCTGCCGAATAGCTATTTTTCATATAAAACCACAGCAAGGGCAAAAACAGAACCAGTAATAGGAAGGCATTTCCTCACAAGAGGACCTAAACACTCTGTACTTCATAGTTCAATGGCACGTACTTCTGTTGCAGAGTGCAAAAGATCCCTCCACTCTTCTTAAGTTTGAAGATTCTAGTCGAGGGCTCTGGATGCTTCTCTACCAAGAGGCTCATTACTGGAATTGATTTGCCATGGAAGTCTAGTCACTGAAAAAAGAGAAATAACATCCTTCATACTCAATGCTTAATAAGCCAACTAAAGGACATACCTAGAAGTCAAGATTCTGTGGCTTTTCCCCATACCCCGAAAGAATGTCTGCAAATTATTTATGTATTAAAATAGAAAAATAATTTACATAAATAATTATTTATGTATTTATGTTTCTTTTTAGAAATGAGAGCTCTGTCTGCCACCCAGGCTGGAGTGCAGTGGCACTATCATAGTTTACTGCATCCTCGAGCTCCTGGGCACAAGCAGTCACTTCAGCTCAGCCTTCTTAGTAGCTAGGACTGCAGGCAATCCTTAATTTTTTAAGATTTCTATAGAGGTGAGGTCTCACTATCTTACCCTGGCTGTTTCTGAACTCCTGGCCTCAAGCAATCCTCTTGCCTCAGCCTCCCAATGTTCTGGCATTACCAGTGTGAGCCACTGTGCCTGCCATATATTCAATTTTTTAATGCTGATTAATTCTATAATAAATACAAGTAATTCCATATTTTGCTGTGTTATAGTCATATAGAAACCAGTGGAATAAATGAAAGGCAAAATAGGGCTGTGTAGTTTCCAAGAGTCACAGAAATTGGAGAAAATCGTAGAGAAAATTATCTCTGTTCTCAAAACATAGGGGCAGTGATTTATGTGAGATAAACTATATCAATTACAAAATTTGAAGGAGTGGGTAAAATAGAGACAAAATAAAAAGATCAGAAGCCATGTTAATGAGAATATCAAGAAAGCTGACAAGGAACAAGGCAGAAGGCAAGTGAGAGAGTGGGACAAAACTTAGTCAATAGGAACTTTTTCAGTTATTGGGTCAGTTGGAGTGGAATATGTACAGTTAGAACAGAAACATTCAGCCTTGGGTCTTACACTATTCTCAAGTATTCTTATCACTCTGCAGAGCTTCATCATGTGCATCTCCCAAAGAATAAGGAATACAAAACAGTGATAAACTTTCATCAACAGCAATCTAGAACTCACTTTTACCATTGACCATGATCCATCCTGCATTATCTCATTCTGGAAGACATTCTATAATAGCAGAGCCATCAAAGGTCAGTTTTTTGAATCTCTCTGCTGCACCTTTGAAAAAGTATCTAGCACTTCTTAAGCATCACCATGCCAGCCAGAATGTCTGCTATGGCACTGAGAGAAGACCTCTTATCAACCCAGTCTTCTTTGTAGAAGTGGGCCTGGGGATGCTTACAGTGGGCTGCAGTCAGAGCAGTTAGACTCAAAGGAAGCCTAGAAGACTTCAAAGGGCAAGCCAGTATCATGGCACTAATGTAGGATAATGGTCTAACATCTCCCCTGTATGAGAGGAGGGTCCAGAGTGACTCAGAAGAGATAAACTTAGGCCTAAAAAGGAGAGATTACCTTTGGGTTCTATCAGAAGCATGATTGTCAAGAGTTGGTAGAATGAAAGAGGAAGAGGTGAGCCCTCAGAAATCAAAGCAGTTATGTAAATAAGCTGGTGGTTGTTTTCTATATATTATATTGGAGTGGCTTTCTATGCTGTGTTGAGGATCAAGAAGGACAAAGATGTTGGCACAGATGAACGAGAGATTCAATTTAATTGTAGGTACAACACACACTGGTAAAGGAAAACAGACCCCAGGACTAGTGCCAGAGTAGAACTTGGAAGCTCAAATGTGTTTGGTTGATGTATTGTGGGGACAGGCAGGAAGTTTGGGAAAAGCAGTGGAAATAGGAGCACCCTTGAAGTGCTCAGGGTAGTAAGCAGCTCTTTACCAATTGTGTAGCAGTATTTCAATATTTATTTGGTACTAGTACAGCTCTATCAATATGTAAGGAAGAATATTGATATACATGCTATGTTGTGCTGACATGCTGTGTTTATGAGTAGGAAGTATTGCAAAGGGGCTTCAGTATTATTATATCCTTGTATCTCAGAAGACATTGGCTGTAGGTGGAATAGGTAAGCCATTTGATTAAAAATATTCCAGATCAAAGTTGGATTGTGTTCTCCAAGAGCAGTAGCTCGGAGTCCCAAAATGTATAAGGTACTAGATACATGAATTGACAGAAAAGAAATTCTAGAAGAAACCTAGATTCATAGGTCGAGTTTGCACAACACTTCATTTCTCAATGATACTTAGAAATTCAACCATCACGATGTCTTAGATTTATCAGTCACAAAAGCATATGAGTATTCATATTATACCCTTCACTATATTGTAATAGTAAATATTTATGCTAAACTGCTTATGGGCCCACATTTTATCTGCTTTGATCCTCTTCAAACTATTGTGGGCTATTATTAAAATAAGAAAATAAGGGAGGTAACATTTATTTAAAACATTATTTAATGTTTTAAATAAATGTTAAATAAGTGTTCTAGGTGTGTTATATTGTCTGATTTTCATCATTGCAAGAACACACTAAGGTAAACATTTTATAAATGAAGATATCCAAGGAGTTGAGGCTTTTCTGTAAATAAGTTGCAAAACCAGGTTTTATAACTTACTTTCTGATTATCTTTCTCTAACATTCTGCCAGAACCTAGAATATTTAAGCGTTTTAGTGGCTCATGAAACCCAGCTAAAGTGAACTTGACCTAGAATGTCTCAACTTCTCTCCAATGTGCAGTAATCACTGAGAAGTGGAAACTTTTAGAAACTTCTCCATCTTTGGGTAAACTTGTTGGTATATTGGGTTTATTTATTGTGAATTGTAAACGTTCATTCTTTCTTCCCAAGAACGACACTTAATAGATCATTTATTTGCCGATAAACTGAGAAGGAACATGCTTGTAGTCATAAAGAATGCACTTGCACAGGTTGCCTATAAATCCTTGACTGATAGGAGTCCTTATGACTTGAGTGGAAATGGGGAACCACAGGGAGAAATATTTCCACTGACAGAGACACTGAGAACCTAACCAAAGTAACGATATTGATGAATATACTGCTGAGCGTTGTTTGTTGTCTCAGCATATAATATTCCTGCAGAAAGTGGAAAAAATATTTAATCCCCATGTAATATTAAATTGAAAATAACAATTGATATGATACAGACTTATCTGAATTAATGTAAAACAGGCTTGGCCCTATACATAACCAATTATATTATCTCTAATTCTAAGGCCATACATTTTGCACTATTTAATCCAATCACTACAAGTTGCGTTCCAGAGAATTATGAAAAAATATTGACTAGTTACCTATGCCTAACAGCTGACAATCTATGGTTTTCTTTGAGGTAGAGGAGATGCAATCTATTCAAGAAAATACATCCTCCCCATCAAGCTTTTAATTGATGTCTGGGGCCTAGTCTCAGTGTCTGTCTGTCTGTCTTTCTGTCTCTCTCCTCCTTTCTCCTTCTCTTTCTCTTTCCCTTTCTCTCTCATCTCTCTCTTGATTCTTATGCCCTCCATTATTTCACTTTGCTTTCTGAAGTGAAATTGACAGTTGCACAAAGTGAGAGCTTCCATTCTCCTTCTCAACCAAAGCCTTGTGGATCGCTTTGCATTTCCTTACTGCTGGTTCATTTCACAAAAAGTTTAAAAGATGTTCTAGGAGGCATCATTCCTTCCACATCACATTGCCCTGCTCAAGTTCTGTGGCCACACTTTTAAAAAAATTACCTCTCATGGAAACAAATTCAGAATAAGCCTCTTGCAATATACCTCAAGTCCATGCCACGTTGGGACTGACATCTATTCATAGATCGAATATAAATAGGTAGCAATTTACACCCAATTACATGTGAAGGTAAATCTGGGGTTGCAAGAAAATTTCCACTTGTTCAGTATGCAGTCTATGTGGTGGCTGAGTAACTGATGTAGCTGCCATTTGTTAAGATTTCACCTTATTTAATTTCCACTCAGACACTTTTAATTTGTGCAGAGCCTAGGGAATGACTTAGGACAGGGTAATTAATTGGAGCCTAGCATCTCTGAAAGGAAAAAAATAAGGACAAAAATGTTTACTTCTTTTCCCTTTTTCAAAAATGTCTGGATAATGAGACTAGATTTTGCAACTTTACCTCTCCTCAAGTTTCAGTATTCTGATTACGTTAAAATAACCAAGGATGTGTCTTTTGTAACTACAAAAATGTGATCCAAATAATAAGTTGCATCCATTGGCCACTGCTAAGAATAATAAGTCTGTTCAACTTGGGCTGAGTAAAATGAGCTGTGGCTTTGAAGAATAGGGGAAAAAGTCACGTTAGAGGCAATAGGGAACTTTGATCATATACAGTCTAATCACTCCTGTAAAAAAAAAAAATCTAATCAAAATGAGAATGTTAAATTGCCAGGCTTCCACAGGACCTACCAGTGATAAGTTCAAATGAACCAAAATTGCTGTGCATAATCGATTATTATAAGGAGAAATCTAAAGAGAGTTTCAGAAAATTAATGCAATGAATGCTGTTATTCAGCCTAAACAGAGTAAGGGAACATTTACCTAATCTGATGGATTTAGATAGAATCCCAATTCTGTATATAGCTATTTATCATATGGAATTTCTAGATCTTGAAAAATTAAAATGGAAAAAGAACTGCTCAAATGGCACTGAACCTAATTCCATCATACCATAGACATTTTGGAATCTAATAGAATAGTACTTTTCAAACGTTAGAGTGTATCTGAATCACTTGGGGATCTTGTTAAACTGAAGATTCAGATACAGTGGATCTGAAGTGAGGCATGAGATTTGCATTTCTAATAACCTATCTGGTGAAGCCAATGCGGCTCATTCTTGAACCAAGCATACTTTGAATAGCGAAGTTGTAGAGCATCTGGGTCATGAGTATGTAAATTAATTGCTACTCTATAGGGATAAGCTAGTTAATGCTATGTGCTGGTTTACAGAATGCCTGATAAATGGTTGTGTAATAATACAGTCTCAATGCAATAGAGAATGATTTTAACAATAGCAAAGCAGGGGACAGAGGAGACTTCTGTTCTAGTCTTGCCTTTACTACAAATAACAACAAAAAACAACTCAAAACATGTATATAGTATTTTGCATTTTACAAAGTAATTTTACATAGTTTATGTCACTTGATTCTCCCAAGAACCCTGTGAGTTAAGTAGGTATTACATTTTCATGTTCCAAATAAATTTTCAGAAAATGGGAGTTAAGTAATTTGCACAATTTTACAGTTACTCAGTAAGAAACACAGAACTCAGACCTATATCTTCTGGTCACAAATCTAGTTCTGTTTCTACAGACTAACAGGGTGAGTTTGTATAGATCAGATAACATCTCTTGTCCTTTTCTCACCAATAAAATAAATGATTCAGGTTCGATCAGACCAGTGATTAACAGCTCTCATTGTGTAACCAAAACACTTGGGAAAAAAATAATACCAGTGGCCAGCCTCATCCTAGAGCAAGTAAACCAGAATATCCAGGATTGGAGTCAGGATATATATATATATGTATAAAATTATATATATATAAATAAAATTATATATATAAATATATATATAAATATATATATATATAAAATTTGTGTTTTAGGTTTTGGGATACATGTGAAGAACATGCAAGATTGTTGCATAGGTACATACATGGCAATGTGGTTTGCTGCCTTCCTCCCCATCACCTGTATCTGGCATTTCTCCCCATGTTATCCCTCCCCAAACCCCCCCACCTCACTATCCCTCCCCTAGTTCCCCAGCACAGACCCCATTGTGTGATGCTCCCCTCCCTGTGTCCATGTGTTCTCATTGTTCAACACCCACCTATGAGTGAGAACATGTGGTGTTTTATTTTCTGTTCTTGTGTCAGTTTGCTGAGAATGATAGTTTCCAGCTTCATCCATGTCCCTACAAAGGACACGAACTCATCATTTTTTTGTGGCTGCTTAGTATTCCATGGTGTATATGTGCCACATTTTCCCTGTCCAGTCTATCATCGATGGGCATTTGGGTTGTTTCCAAACCTTTGCCATTGTAAACGGTGCTGCAATGAATAGTTGTGTGCATGTGTCCTTATAATAGAACAATTTATAATCCTTTGGGCATATACCCAGTAATGGGATTGCTGAGTCAAATGGAATTTCTATTTCTAGGTCCTTGAGGAATTGCCACACTGTTTTCCACAATGGTTGAACTAGTTTACACTCCCACCAACAGTGTAAAAGTGTCCCTATTTCTCCACATCCTCTCCAGCATCTGTTGTCTCTAGATTTTTTAATGATCGCCATTCTAACTGGTGTAAGATGGTATCTCAATGTAGTTTTGATTTGCATTTCTCT
>CAUYQU010017045.1:0-14842 GCA_963574635.1 Cheracebus regulus | reverse complement strand
TTTTTAAGCCTATAGAAATTGTCCTAAGGACAAACAATAAATGAAGAAATATCTAGTCTATAAAATCTATGAAAATTCCTTAGGAAAGTTAAATGTCACTGTTATTTGAACCAAGACCATTCCTCATCCTCTCCTGCTCAATTCTGAAGGCAGAGACTGTTACTCAGTTTGGCAAGCCAGAGACTCTACTCTAGAAGACTTCTCTGTACCCAAGACTCATTTGTAGTTTTCCTTCTGGAAACAGAAGGACATCAGTGCTTCTCATCTTATCCCAACTACTAGTTGCTGAGACTGTCTCAGGGGAGTTCAGTTGAAGGGTAGAGGTGCCCTTCTTCCCTGCAGCCATCACTGACTTCAAAAACTGTCCCTTCAAAGGAGCCAGAATTTGATTGGATGATTTTATCGAGCATTTACACATACGGGCATTGTTGATAAGGATAGAGAAATCAGCTGGCAATTAGTGGAATTTCACAGTTGGACATAGGGAGGAAAAGGGAAAACAAGAGACCTACCAAATCACTGTTGTCCTTGGGTGACTGTGGGCATACCTGTGCCTTCCAGAGGCACAACCAAAAATAAGAAACATTTAATAAAAAAGAATGTAATATTTTGTTTTAATATTAAATTCTAAATTAGAATATTGTAAATTTTGTAAATGTAAAATATATTCTATAATTAAATGTTCACTTTTACAAGTAAAAAAGGATTTTAAGGAATGAATTAAGTAAACAGTTTAAAACTTCACTATTTTAACTATTAAGACAAATTGGAATTCCTCTTTAAAAATCATGGCAAATAACAGACATAAACATAGTAAGAGAACACTCAAGCCATGTTAGCAATCAGAGTAATTGCTAGTAAACTTTTGAAATAACTTCTTAACATAAACACTTTGTTAATTAGTTATCATCTATTTTGCTTCTTTATGATCAAATATAAAGAAGCTGAGAAAGCACTGTTGGGCTGCTAAGGGTGGTGTCATAAACTCTAGTACTCCATGGTATTGCCAATAATAAGCTAAAGTAAATTATAATGCATATTAGACAGCAAATTGAAAACTTGGATAGCTGCTCTGGCACCTTTTAGAGTTACTTGCACATGTTTTATAGAAAAGTGTTTTTCAGATTAGGTCAGATAGCCAGGTAATGTTTTCTGTTGTGATTCATTAATTAGGATAGCCGTATGAGACAACTTGACCTCATCCAGAAGGTCCTTTTCTTGAGAAAAAAGAAAAAGAAAGAAAAATAACAAACATATATAATGACATATTCTTCTCAGGAATAGGAGCACACTGGGTGATCAGTTTTAGTCTCAGCTGTTGGCAGGCTTGGCATTCGGTAGTGGCTGTAACCAGATAATGGGTGGTAAGTGAAAGTCCATGGTACTGAGCCCATCCATAACCTCCATGCCTGCTCCAGGGACTACATTATTCATGAGCTATCAGGCAAGAAGGATGACTTAGCAAGGGGCTGCCACATTTAAGGAGCCATTTATCTTGTCTACCAGATTATTAAGGTTCTCTTCTGCTTCTGCTGTTTGTTTTGAAGCATTGGCAGGAGACGCAGATACCTTTATTAGAAATGTCTGTCTACATACCTCTTTTCTGCCATTTCTTCCAACAGTTTTCTAATCATGTTTTGTCCAGTCTCCTAATGCTCAGTCCAAACTGTTAGCTGCTGTCCGAGGCTCAAGGTAGATCTGAAATTCTGGTCATTTCTCCTTCAGGTCAAATTAACAAGGTTGACTGCGTGATATGAGGATTTTCTCTAAAAGCTTTGCATAAGAGATACCCTTGAATGGAGTAACTAATACTGCAGATGTCCACTACTGGGTGGTACTATAATATTATGCAGAATTTTTATAAACCAGGTCAAATTTTTGTCCACTAAAAAAGCGGGTAAAAAAAACCGTAAGAAACTCCCTACAGACCATAAATACCTGTTGTGAAAGGGACGGCAATATACTGGTAGTAGAAGTCTTGGAGGCATGAGCAATTTATCATGCAACTTACTTGTTCTTTCAGCAATTGCTTGAGTCTTATTTGTTTACATTACCCCAATTTGAAGATCTAGTGCTGCTCTGCAAGCCCAACTTTACAGTTTCATAGTTCAGACAACACCCAGTTGATCATGAAAAGCTCAAGTTTCATGACAAATTGGTGACCAAATCACCAATCTGATCAAATGTAGCCTTTTCCAGGGCCCAAAAGCAAGCATGGAATTGTTTCTCAACATGAGAATAATAATCTGCAGAGTATGAAATAGCCTTTGCCCCTAAATTATAAAGGTATGTATTGTGATTCACCCATAAGACCCGCCAAACATTTCACACATCATCCCTAACTTCGTTACCTTTAAATCTGGGTAACATGGACAAGTGGCTGAGTACGCTACAGGGCAACCTGTACTTGGTAAATAACCTGCATCAACCTCATAACTGGCATTGGAATTACATGCACAAATGAAGTGTAGTTGACTCTTGAACAATGCAAGGATTAGGAGTGCCAACCCCCACACAGTTGAAAATTTGTGTATAACATTTAATATTAAAACATAACTATTAATAGCCTGATGTTGACTCGAAGCCTTACTGATAATATAAACAGTCGACTAACACCATATTTTATATATTATAGTTACTATATGCTGCATTTTTAATTAAAAATTGTTTGTTGATACATAATAATTGCACATATTTATGGAGTGCATGGGATATTGTGACACATGCTCACAATATGTAATCATTAAATCAGGATATTTAGAATATCCATCACCTCAAATATTTATCATTTCTTTGAATTGGGAGTATTTCATATCTTCTCTTCTGGCTATTTTGAAATATCAAATATATTGTTGTTAACTATACTCACTGTACCATGCTAATGAACATCAGAACTTATTTCTTCTATCTAGCTGCATATTTGTACTGATTAATTAACTTCTTTATTCCCTTCCCCAAGCACCCTTCCTAGCTTCTGGTAACCATCATTCTATTCTCCATAGTCTGGTTTTTGTTTTTTTTGTTTTTTGTTTTTTGTTTTTTTTTTTTGGAGATGGAGTCTCGCTCTGTCAACCAGGCTAGAGTACAGTGGAGCGATCTTGGCTCACTGCAACCTCTGTCTCCTGGGTTCACGTGATTCTCCTGCTTCAGTCTCCTGAGTAACTGGGTTTACAGGTGTCTGCCACCACACCCGGCTAATTTTTGTGTTTTTTGTAGAGATGGGGTTTTGCCATGTTGGCCAGGCTGGTCTCAAACTCCTGACCTCAGGTGATTGCCTGCCTTGGCCTCCCAAAGTGCTGGGCTTACAGGCATGAGCCACAGCATCGGCCATACTCTCTATTTTCATAAGCTCAACTTTTTCAGTTTACATATATGTGTGTGTATATATATTTATATATAGATAATTATATACAAATTGTAAATATAAAATTAAATTATAAATTATATACATTTGTATTTATATACACACATACTATGTTATAATAAAGTAAGGTAGAGAATATAAAATTATTAAGAAACTCATAAGGAAGAGAAAATATATTTACTACTGATTATTTGAAAGTGGAATGTCACAGAGGTCTTCAACCTTATTCTCTTCACTTTGAATAGCCTGAGGAGGAGGAAAGGAGGGTTTGGTTTTACTGTCTCAGTAGTAGCAGAGGCAGAAAAAAATCACTATATAAATGGATATAGCTAGTTTAAACCTGTGTTGTTCAAGGGTCAACTGTAAATATTATTTCCAAATTTCAGAGAGGCTCTCTAGGAGTTATTTCTTTCTGAAAGGTAGCAAATATTGTTAGTCAGGCCTACAAATTCAATGATAATTTTTTTTATATATTTTGTATTTTGCAGGGATGAGTGCTGTGAAAAATACATAACAGAAGCTGCTTTTTTCTCTAGCCTATAATAACAATTTCTTCTTTTCCCTTTCATCCTTTACTAATATCCTCCTCAAGACCCTTCCAGTTTGTACCTGTAAGCTGGTTCCAAAGCGGATGCCACATGTTTTAGTTTTTTGTCATAGCACAGCAACCTACTTCTGGTACCAATATCTGTTTAGGCTGTCTATGTAGTGTGACAAATTCATTCTAAAACTTAACAGATTAAATAACTTTGATTTTATTATTTCTCATGATTCTGTTTGTTGATTGGGGCTCAACTGGATAGTTGTTTTGCTCCATGTCATTGTCATCCTGTGCTACTGCTATCTGTAGTCACCACTAGGCTGGAATTTTGACATTTCACCCATTTGATCCTAATTAATGCTGGCTGTTGGCTTGGAGGCTTGGAGCCCTTCCATGGACGTTGGTGGTAACATTTTTTTTTCCTTAATGTAACCTTTTTATGTGACTTAGATGTCTAACAGCATGATGACTGGTGTTTAAGAGGAAGTGTTTTAAAAGATAAAAATGGAAACTTTAGTTCTTCTAAGGATCATTTTTTTTTTTGGGAAATTAAAGAGTCACTTCAGCTGCACTTTATTCATCAAAAAGAATCAAAGGGCAAGCTCAGATTAAATGTCAGAGTAGATGACACTATGCATGAATAGTAAAAGGTCTCATTCATTAAGGGTGCTATCTGTGGACCAACTATAAGAGTAACACTTCATAATGTTTGTGTCAAATATACACAGTACTAGGACCTCAAATTCTCTATGTTGAATATTAAAATATGCACTGCTTATTCATTTTTCTTTTTTTACTCTCAGATTCTTATTACTCACTGCTCCCAAATTGTTCTATATGAACACAAATAAACACATCTTTCCACTGCTCAATACTATTTAAAGAATCTAACAAATATCATAAGAGACCTTATGCTCCATATCTTACATTTACATTTTTAGCTCTTAGCACAAGGGGTTAGCCTGTAGTTAGTGTTTAATACAAGTTTATAAATGAATGAATGAATGATGAATGAAGTACTGTGTAGTGTGAACTTCTCTAAATGACAATTCCACTTTCCTAAACCACAAAGACATATTTAATGAGTCTATTCTATTTAGACTAAGGTATAGTCAGCATCCTCAGGAAGCTGAACTTAGTAAGAAAGGCAAATATATAAAGTAATAAGAAAAAAAAAGTACAGCAAACATAAAAAAAGTTGAAAAGAATTTTGAGAGAAAAATAGTTAAAAAATATAAAAAACACATGTATGCATGAATACTGTTTAAAAATATCTCAAAATTATAACTGTTCCTTTGAGGATATATTTTTAAAAACAAAATATGAATAGATGCACAGGCAAAAATGAATTATTTTTATTTTATTCATTTACACAAGTGCTCATATTAATATATAAATTGATTACTTATTTTGCTTTGTGAAATGTGTAAATAATGGAGTAAGCCATATACATGCATTGGATTCTGTTGGTAAAATAAGAATAATAAATCTTTTGGCCACTGCAATGTACGTTTTTTGTTCTCCAAATTATTTATACCTCAATTCAAAAAATGTCAATTTACCTTAATTTAACATAAAGTGAGTAGATAATAAACAGCAGATTCCTAGAACTCCTGATTTCAACAAACTCATTCCTTGTATAAATGAGTGCTTTTAGGAAGCACATTTAAAATATTGTTTAATTTGCTTTTATTATGCACATCTGGAATTATTTGTTACTGCCGTTACTTATCACTTGAAAATGATATAACTTCTTGGACTAGACATGCCCATATAAATATTATTTTGGACAGTAAAATAGAGTTAATTTGCTCAGCATCCTTCTAGATGGATTATTAAAACTTCCCTCTGAGACAAACTGCAGATATTTTATATACATTAAATGGTAATATCAGAGAGTTAAGACCGTATTTTTCATCTAGATTTTACATGTTGCTATAAGATGTGTGTGTGTGTGTGTGTGTGTGTGTGTGTGTGTATGTCTGTGTGTGTCTGTACATTCTTACAAACATGAAGACAACATGGTTAACTTCTATACACCCAAATGAAATGTGCTTAATGTAGCAGTTTTACTGTATTATATATTAGATTTATCTTAGTTATTTTAAGTTAGTGTTTACTTAATTTCTTCACATACATTTATTGTGATCATGTGCGTGCTTAATTTTGGTATTTTTTCCAGTCATTTTACCTATAAACACTTTCCCATATAACCTCCAAATCCCACATAAGCCCCATTGTCTATACAGGGATCCTTATTAACAATTGAATATGCAACTTTATTTATAGTTTTTTTCTTCATGCTCATAGACTCAGGAAAGGAAGACAGACAATAAAGGGCATTTTATCTAGCAAATTAACATACTAAGAAACTGAAGATGAACACCTTTGTGGAATTGTCACTGTGGGTCACTGTGAAGCATGCACTTCCAGTTATCCTCAAAAAGGGCCAAAGAAATCGGGTACTTGGTTACCTGCTCCCATCAATCATTGGTTGAGCACTGCTACTGAAGATATGCATTACTGGGCAATACTTCCAGTCTGCTTCTTGCAGGCAGAGTGTATTCATATTACCAAAAAAAGCTCTGAGGCAAGTGATATGGATGCTGATGGGGGAAGCCAGGGTGAAATGTAGCACTGGTATGCTCCATGAGGCCATGGACAGGGTCATGTCATGAACTGCCAATCGGGAAATCTTGAAAGGTACTTGTTGAAGATGGCAGAGCTTTTCTCAGCCTGTATTTCTGCACGACTATGTGAAACTCCCACCCAACACTGCAGATTGATTTTAATAGACAAAAAAAAAAGAAGTCACATTTTAATGAAAATTAGGGGGTTTATGTGTTAAAACAACAAATGTAAATAAATATCTCACATTTTTCTGATTTTAAAGGACTCAAAAAATGAAGAATTACATTTTAAAATAGCCCAAATCTTTCACTGGAAGTTGGGATCCTAACACCATCTCATGTGCAAAGACACACATAGACTCAAAATAAACAGATTGAGGAAGATTTATCAAGCAAATGGAGAGAAAAAAATAAAAATAAAAAAATAAAACAGACTTTAAACCAACAAAGATCAAAAGAGACAGGGCATTATATAATGGTAAAGGTATTAATGCAACAAGAAGAGCTAACTATCCTAAATATATATGCACCCAATACAGGAGCACCCAGATATGTGAAGCAAGTTCTTAAAGAGTCTTAAGAATACAAAGAGACTTGGACTCCCATACAATAATAGTGGGAGTCTTTAACATCCCACTGTCAATATTAGACAGATCAATGAGACAGAAAATTAACAAGGATATCCAGGACTTGAACTAAGATCTGAATCAACAGATTTAATAGACACCTACAGGACCCTCCACCCCAAATCCACAGAATATACATTCTTCTCAGCACCACATCGCACTTATTCTAAGATTGACCACATAATTGGAAGTAAAACACTCCTCAGCAAATACAAAAGAATGGAAATCACAATAAACAATCGCTCAGACCACAGTGCAATCATATTAGAACTCAGGATTAAGAAACTCACCCAAAACCACACAACTACATGGAAACTGAACAACCTGCTCTTGAATGACTACTGAATAAATAATGAAATGAAGGCAGAAATAAAGATGTTCTTTGGAACCAATGGGAACCAAGACACAATGTACCAGAATCTCTGGGACACATTTACAGCTATGAGTAGAGGGATATTTATAGCACTAAATGCCCACAAGAGAAAGGAGGAAAGATGTAAAAGCATCACCCACACATCATGATTAAAAGAACTAGAGGATCAAGAACAAATTCAAAAGCTAGAAGAAGACAAGAAAGAACTAAGATCAGAGCAGAACTGAAGGAGATAGATACATAAAAAGCCCTTCAAAAAAATTAATGAATCCAGGAGCTGGTTTTTTTTAGAAAAGATCAACAAAGTAGATAGATCACTAGCCAGACTAATGAAGAATAAAAGACAGAAGAATCAAATAGATGCAATAAAAATGATAAAGGGATATCACCACCATTCTCACAGAAATACAAACTACCAACAGAGAATACTCTAAACACTTCTATGCACATAAACCAGAAACTCTAGAAGAAATGGATAAATTCCTGGATATTTACACCCTCCCAAGACTAAACCAGGAAAAAGCCAAATCCCTGAATAGACCAATATCAAGGTCTAAAATTGAGGCAGCAATTAATAGCCTAACAACCAAAAAAAGCCCATGACCAGATGGGTTCACAGCCCAATTCTACCAGAGGTACAAAAAGGAGTTGGTACCATTCCTTCTAAAACTATTCCAAACAACAGAAAAAGAGGGAGTCATCCCTTACTCATTTTATGAGACCAACATCATCCTGATACCAAAAACCTGGCAGAGACACAATCTACCTTATTTAAAATTTGTCAAAAAACATATTGAATATTCTTTGTAACTCTCATTCTACATTGCCATAGAGCAATGCATGTGACATTATCATATAATTTGTTTTCAATATAAAAAGTCTTGTCTGCTAATGTATAATCAAAATAACCACAAATTTTTCATCTGACTATACCCTCACTAATTACTAAGATGTCTGTGGTGTCATCAGCAATCAATTAAAAACTATGTTTAATGCCTCTGACTCTCCTTTTAAAATCAATTTAAGAATTTTTGAGTACCACCTTCTAGACATTATGGTAAGAACAAACGTGAACATAGATATCATTTTTTTTAAAAAAAGCTTTTATTTTGGTTTCAGGGGTACATGTGCAGGTTTGTTATATAGGTAAACCTGTGTCATGGGGTTTGTTGTCAAGATTATTTCATCACTCAGGTACTAAGTCTAGTACTCAATAGTTGTTTTTCCTGATCTTCTCCTCCCCCAACCCACCCTTGAGTAGGCCCCAGTGTCTGTTGTTCCCCCTTTATTTCTATGTGTTCTCATCATTTTACATTATCCTAAATTATATATAATATAGCCCTCAAAATTCTTGAACCAGAAAGTAAGGAAATACTAAAAAAGACTTTAGGATCATGAAAAATGAATATGGGAGTCAAAGGGAAGGGGCTACTACTGTCCAATCAGGCGTGATTTGAAATTCAAATCATGAATACTGATAATAATAGTTTATAAGCCATTGAATAAATTACTAATCTATCAACCTATACTTATACATATATGATAGGCAGATAATAAATAAAAATAAATAGATGTATAGATAAAAGAGAAGGCAAATAGTGTATTTTTAACAATAGAATGCAAAATAATGAATAGAGAATAAATAATAGATTTAGACAATCATTTTTCAAACAGAATAATAAATGATTCAGATAAGATTCATCAATGGAGACAATGATCACTGAATAAATGAAGAACAGAATGTAAATAAGTCTCAAAAATTACCTTACACATTACTTAAAAAAGGAGTAATGTTTATTTTACCAAGGAAAATTCTGGTGGATACAATATAATCAGATGACCAAATTTCACCCACCATAGTGAACTAAGAACAATAAAATTACAGATATTTATCCTGACAAAAATATATACGCTGACTATAAACATGAATTAATATTAGACAGTTCAAATTGAGACTCATTTTACAAATAACTGGCCTGTTCTCTTCAAAAGATGTCAGTATCTCCCACACTATCAAAAACCACGATAAAAAATTATCAGTATCATTAAGGAAAACGAAAGACAAAAGTATTGGTTCAAGTTAAAGGAAACTAAAGAGACAAGAAAAAAAATGAATTTTGTGATGGTAGATTGAATCAAGAATGGTGATAGATTTCTATCAGGGCCATTCATTCTTAAGACAATGAACAAAATTTGATTATGCTGTACTAAATAATAATAGTGTGTCATTTTTAAGTGTCTCTAATTTCATCATCTGGCTGCTATGTTAACAAACATCCTCAGTATTAAAATATTTATGTTAAAGCATTTGGGGATAAAGAAGTAAAATGTTAACTTGTCTAAATCTGGATGCAGTGTACCTGAGTGATCTTTGCACTTTTCTTGCAACTCATTCAAATCATGAATACTGATGATAATAGTTTATAAGCCATTGAATAAATTACTAATCTATCAACCTATACTTACACATATAGGTAGATGATAAATAGAAATAAATAGATGGATAGGTAAAAGAGAAGGCAAAAATATATCCCCAGTCCTGGGATCATGAATTTATCTGAGGCCAAGGAAACTCAGGTTTACTTTACTGATGAATAATATTTTAAACCAATATCTCTGTCCCAGTTGTGGTTATTGCTATTTAAATTGCATGGTTTCTGGGTCCCTTCAGCAAGCAGACAGGAGAAAAAATAAATCATAACGTCAGTCCAATATTTGGGAATATTTCTGATCCTAATTTAGTAAAACAGTTTCTTTTTTATTTTTTTGTATTTCCCAATTCTGTGTCTTGCCTCATTTCTCCAGTACAGAGGACGCTGAATACCAATATCTCAATATTTACTTAAGTAGCTTAATCATACAAAGCAAATAAAATAGCTTCAGAATGGCAACGCCCTTGCCTATCAAAAAAGAAAATTCCAAATTAGTTAGAGTTTTCCATTACTTTGCATTTATTTTTATTTTGAATGACAATATATAATGAAATTAAGGTTTTCTAGAGTTCTTAGAACACTTTTTATTCTTTAGTGGTTATAATTAATCATTTGAAGTAAAGCTGAATCAAATCTTAGTTTTTTCTCACAAACTTGTTGATTTAATATTTTTGAATATGTAAAACAATATCTTGCCAAAACTCAATAGTATGCAAAATTATTCTAATCATGTCACATTGCCTATCTTTTATACTCTAGTTTCATATAGACACTGTAGCTAACCAAATTCATTATTTTCTCCTTTTTCCTTCTTGAGCTTTTTGCAGAGTAAATGCTGTCTTATTTTTTAAATCTGCCCCAAAATGTTATACATATATGTTATTATATGTTAACATTGAATATACTTAGTAGGACTTTTTCAACATAACAATAAATCCTGGTAATCTGTCCATTTCACTTCGTGGAAATCTTACTTATTTTTTCTACAAAGGTATAGTGCTTAATTGTATGGTTAAACCAAAGTTTTTCAAACAGTTTCTTATGTATGGGCATTTACATTACTTCCAATGTTTTTCCATTAAAAATTCCGGGACACTTACATCCTCCCGAGACTAACCCAGAAAGATGTTGAATTCCTGAATAGACAAATAACAAAGTCTGATTTTGATGCAGTAATTAATAGCCTACCAACCAAAAAATGTCCAGGACCAGATGGGTTCACAGCCGAATTTTACCAGAGGTACGAAGAAGAGCTGGTACCATTCCTTCTGAAACTACTCGAAACAATACAAAAACAGGGAATCCTCCCTAACTCATTTAATGAGACCAACATCATCCTGATACCAAAACCCAGCAAAGACACAACTAAAAAAGAAAATTTCAGATCAATATCCATGATGAACATTGATGCAAACATCTTCAATAAAATACTGGCAAATCAAATGCAACAGCACATCAAAAAGCTTATCCGTCACGATCAAGTAGGCTTCATCCCGGGGATGCAAGGCTTGTTCAACATCCACAAATCTATAAATTTAATCCATCACATAAACAGAACCAAAGACAAAAGCCACATGATTATCTCAATAGAAGCAGAGAAGGACTTCAACAAAATTCAACAGCTCTTTATGCTAAAAATTCTCAATAAGCTAGGTATCAATGGATCATATCTCAAAATAATAAGAGCTATTTATGACAAAACCACAGCCAATATCATACTGAATGGGCAAAAACTGGAAGCATTCCCTTTGAAAACTGGCACAAGACAAGGATGTACTCTCTCACCAGTCCTATTCAACATAGTATTGGAATTCTGGCGAGGGCCATCAGGCAAGAGAAAGAAATAAAGCATATTTGATTAGGAAGAGGACATCAAATTGTCCCTGTTTGCAGATGGTATGACTGTATATTTAGAAGACCCCATAGTCTCAGCCCAAAATCTCCTTAAGCTGATAAGCAACTTCAGCAATGTCTTAGCATACAAAATCAATGTATAAAAATCCCAAACATTCCTATACACCAATAACAGACAAAGAGCCAAATCATGAGTGACCTCCCATTCACGATTGCTACAAAGAGAATAAAATACCCAGGAATACAACCAACAAGGGATGTAAAGGACCTCTTCAAGGAGAACTACAAACAACTGTTCAAGGGAGTAATAAAGGATGCAAACAGATGAATAAAACATTCTATGCTCATGGTTAGGAAGAATCAATATCATGAAAATGGCCATATTGCCCAAAGTAATTTATAGATTCCATGCTATTCCCATCAAGCTACCAATGACTTTCTTCACAGAATTGGAAAAAAAATACCTTAAACTTCATATGGAACCAAAAAAGAGCCTGCATAGCCAAGAAAATCCTAAGCAAAACAAACAAACAACAACGACAACAAAAAAACAAAGCCGGAGATATCACACTACCTGATTTCAAACTATATTACAAGGCTACAGTACTGAAAACAGCATGGCACTGGTAACAAAACAGGGATATATACCAATGGAACAGAACAGAGGCCTCAGAAAAATGTCACACAAGTACAACCATCTGATGTTTGACAAACCTGACAAAAACAAAGAATGGGGAATGGATTCCCTATTTAATAAATGGTTTTGGGAAAACTGGCTATCCATATGCGGAAAGCTGAAACTGGATCCCTTCCTTACACCTTATACAAAAATTAATTCCAGATGGATTAAAGATTTAAACACGAGTCATAACACCATAAAAACTCTAGAAGAAAACCTACGCAATAACATTCAGGACATAGGTGTGGGCAAGGACTTCATGACTAGAACACCAAAAGCAATGGCAACAAAAGCCAAAATAGACAAATGGGATCTAATTAAACTTAAACCTTCTGTACAGCAAAAGAAACTATCAGTAGAGTCAACTGGCAACCAACAGAATGGGAAAAAATTTTTGCAAGCTACCTATCTGACAAAAGGCTAATTTCCAGAATCTACAAAGAACTTAAACAAATTTAAAAGAAAAAAAACAACCCCATCAAAAAGTGGGCAAAGGATATGAACAGACACTTTTCAAAAGAAGATGTTTATGCAGCTAACAAACATATGAAAAAATACTCATCATCACTTGTCATTAGAGAAATGAAACTCAAAACCACATGAGATATCACCTCACACCAGTTAGAATGGTGATCATAAAAAAATCAGGAGACAACAGATGCTGAAGAGGATGTGGAGAAATAGGAACACTTTTACACTATTGGTGGGAGTGTAAATTAATTCAATTTACACTGTGGAATACAGTGTGGTGATTCCTCAAGGATCTAGAACTAGAAATACCATTTGATCCAGCAATCCCATTACTGGGTATATACCCAAAGGATTATAAATCATTCTATTATAAAGACACATGCACACATATGTTTATTATGGCACTGTTCATAATGGCAAAAACTTGGAACCAACCCAAACGCCCATTAATGATAGACTGGATAAAGAAAATGTGGCACATATACACCATGGAATACTATGCAGCCATAAAAAAGGATGAGTTTATGTTCTTTGCAGGGAAATGGATGAATCTGGAAACCATCATTCTCTCAAACTGACACAAGAACAGAAAACCAAACATTGCATGTTCTCACTCTTGAGTGGATGTTGAGCAATGAGAACGCACTGACACAGGGAGGGGAAGATAACACACCGGGGCCCCGGGGATGGGGTCTAGGGGAGGTATAGCAGGGGATGGTGGGATTGGGGAGGGATAGCATTAGGAGAAATACCTGATAGATGACAGGGCTATGGATACAGCAATCCATCACCATGGCACGTATATACCTATGTAACACATCTGCATGATCTCCACATGCACCCCAGAACTTTAATAAATAAAAAAATAAAAATAAAAAAATCCATTGCCATGGATAACTTTATGTGCATGTATTTGTATAGTTGAAAGTATAGCTTAGGGATAAATATCTAGAAAGGGGATTCCTCAATTAACAAATAAATATCTGTGTGATTTTATAGTTGGTTATATATTGAATTCTCTTACATGAGTTGAATTTGAAATTCTACTATTATTAGTAAAGATGAATAACTTTTCATCAGATCATTTTTACAGATTTTTTGAAACCAATTTACTGTTTATGTTCATTTTCCCTAAGATTTTTACTTTACATATTTTCCTCATTTTAAATATTAGTTTTATATTAGGCATATGGCCCTTTTTAATGGTATCTGTTATAAATATTTGCTCTCTGATATACATAAGTATATATTCACCATTCAAATGTTTGAATCATTATTTTTAATCAAGCTAAGAGTATCAATATTTTGTGGCATATGGTTTCAAGCTGTACATATAAAGCCTATTTTCATACTCTATAGTGTAATTATTCCTATTTTTTTCAAATATTTGTTTGATTTTATTCATAACATTTATATGTCTTATTTATTTGTAAATTTTCATGTGTAGAAACCAATTTTATCCATTTTTCCCATATGGCTTTCCATTTCCTGTATCTATATTTTTTAAAGTCTATCTTTGCCTATGATGCAAAATGCCACATTTATCATGTGCAAAACTTCCTTATGGACTAGATTAATTCTATATTTTCCGTTAGATTCTACTGATATTTCTATCTATGATGTGTGAACATATTGCTGTTTTAATTACAGTAGTTTTTTACTGTGATTAATAGTCATAGGACTAAACTTCCCTTTGGAAATTTATGTTTTTTATTTTACTATTTTCACAAGTTTCTTTTCTTTTTTTTTTTTTTTAGAATAAAAAGAATGAAAGAGAGAAAGGAAGAGGAAGAGATTTTAGAAAAAGAGAGAAAAGGAGAAAGAAAGAAACAGCAAAAGAAAGAAAAAATGAAAGAGAAAGAGGAAGAGATT
>CAUYQU010017044.1:0-25174 GCA_963574635.1 Cheracebus regulus | reverse complement strand
AGACACCTGAGGTGTGTATAACACAGCCTTGCACCTGAGGTGTGTATATAAAACAGTTGTGTCACCTGTATAAACACAGTCATGTGCCACCTGTGATGTATATGACAAAGCTGTGTTACCTGAGGTGTGTATAACACAATTATGTCACCTGAAATGTGTATGAATATAGCCAGACACCTGAGGTGTGTATAACACAGCCTTGCACCTGAGGTGTGTATATAAAACAGTTGTGTCACCTGTATAAACACAGTCATGTGCCACCTGTGATGTATATGACAAAGCTGTGTTACCTAAGGTGTGTATAGCACAATTGTGTCAGCTGAGGTGTGTATAGCACTGTATGTATATAAACACAGCCATGTCACCTGAGGTGTGTATAACACTCTGTGTCACCTGAGATGTGTATAGCACAGTCATGCACCTGAGGTGTGTATAAACACAGCCATGTACCACCTGTGGTGTGTATAGCACAGCCGTGCACCTGAGACATTCATAAAGAGCTGTGGAAATGTATAGGAACTATGAAAGGAGATTCGAGTTTTCATTTGGAACACCTAAGTTTAGCTCATTCAGAGCTAATTAAATTTGAGATCAAGAGCATATTAATAAGTAATTTTAATCACAGGATTTTCATGAAGAAACTTAAATACACTCTTATTTTACAGAAGTCTCCTGTAGTCTACTTTTAAAAAAGATGAAAATATCTTTATATTGGTCCTACAACCTGGAAAATATTTGCCAACAAAACTTAGGAACACAACAGGAGAGTTGAATGCTGCTAAGGGATAAAGCCAGGGAGGTGGGGATTCATCATTGTCACCAGTCATTCCATCATCTCATTCAGCGGTGAGCTGCCATCTCCTTTCTAACTGCAACTTTAACGTATCTGGGGACAAAAATAGCTGTCCTCACTCCCTTAGAGTTCACAGAAAAAATTACCTGTGCAGGCCTCACTATTATAGAATGTCCTTGGTCCCTGTCAGCTGAATGAGCCCCCGAAAGACAATGTCAGTGACGCTGCTAAACAGAGTCAAAAAGGGCCATTTCCTCAGCTAAAGAGAGGCCTAAAGTTCCACCTCTACTGAATACTTATCATTCAAACAAGATTTAAAAATGCCCACAAATTTACATAGCAATAGCAAAAGTTTTTATAGTATCAAAATCAAAGCAAAACCTTTTCCTACCATGTTAAGTCTCCTAGTGAATAAATGAAAAAAATGCAAGTATAACTATATCAAGGTTTTAAGCTTTTCACTTCCCAAACTTTAATGATTTACTACAATATCACAACATAAAATGCAAACCTGTGCTATAGAAAAGCTGTCAGTGACAGTAAGACTGATGTTTCATGTCCTCAGTAATAACACAATTTCTCATATAAAGGGTGGAAACAGTAAATGTAATATACATTTCAATTTTCGTGATGAAGGTTTAGAATGACTAAGGTTTAGAAAACTCAGTCATGGTCTTTCTTTCTCTTGTTGCTTTCAAGTATTGCTTCCTGTTTTCCAAACAACATTTAGGCAACTTTTTCCTTTTTTTTGAGACGGAGTATCACTTCGTCACCAGACTGGAGAGCAGTGGCTCGATCTCGGCTCACTGCAACCTCTGCCTTCCAGGTTCAAACAATTCTTCTGCCTCAGCTTCCCGAGGAGCTGGGACTACAGGTGCACGCCACCATGCCCAGCTAATTTTTGTATTTTTAGTAGAGACGGGGTTTCATCATGTTGGCCAGGATTCTTTCGATCTTTTGACCTCCTGATCCACCCACCTCAGCCTCCCAAAGTGCTGGGATTACAGGCGTGAGCCACCACGCCCGGCCCATTTAGGCACCTTCTAACAGACCCTGTCACATAACTTTATGGCTGTCAAGTGAAACTCCTGAGTTGTTTATAAGGAATTTTAGACCCAGATTCAGTGTGGTCGCTATATCATGCCGCTGCTGCTATGGGCTGGTACTAACACCCCAGTCAGCAGCCTCCCACGCCAGCCCTCTGTCTGCATCTGTCGTTCCAGGAAGGTGCTTCTGGGGAGAAGAGAAGAACGTTCCCTGGCACAGAGACCTTGTAAGATTTCTTATACCTCAGAGAAATGATCATCTCTGTATTAAGAACAGTTTTATCTAAGGGAATGATATAATCTAGGTACTTCCACTAAGCCTAAATATATTTTTCTCTTGTTCCTACAATCACATTCACTAAGATATTTACAATTCTAAAACCAGGTGCTGCTTTTACATCTTGTGCAATGATTAAGTATGGGAAGCAATCTGAAAAATCCCAAAGCATGCAGGTTTCACTGCAGCTGCAAACTTGTAAATACAGTGAGTGAATACTTAAAAACAATTGCAGCTGATGAGTAAGAAATGTCAGCACGCTTCTTTCTGAAAAGGATTTGAGGAGCAAACAAGTACCTGCCTATGTAGAAAGGTCTGCAAAAAAGAGATATTTAATATGATATTAAAATAGTGCCTTCAGTTATAAAATAATCACAGGTAGACTGGTTCTCTGCACAAAGCAAGACAGGACCTTTTACAAAAAAGTACAAGTGCTGCACAGCAGACGTTGTAGCATGCTAGTGAGCTCAGTGATGTGATGCCCTCGCCTTATAGTTGGGTTGCAAATTCATTTAGGATTGCAGAGACTGGAACCAGCCCTTGGAATTTTCCTCTGCAGTCTGTGCAAAGTAAGGTCGTTGTTAAGAATGGATTCATCTTGTCTAGTTGTCCAGTTCTGCTCAAATATTACTGAGTGTTCAGTCTATCTAATGAGATCAAGCTGTGAGCAGTTATGTACCATGATCCATGTCTGACAAATTACTTGGACTTCAAAGGAAAAACAGTGTGTTTGCGCGAGAGGATTGGGGAAGCATCTACCTAGGAAGAATTTGAAAGATTGTCCTTAGGATAAGTCTGGAACATTAGGCAGACAGAGCAGTGGAGGCGCTGGGAGAAGAGTGGAAGGCCTTCCAGGGGTTGAAGAGCTGGGGCAAAAGCGTATCAAAGTGCAGGTCCTGGTCAGGGATGGGATGAGTTCTGCAGAGGAGAGTATGGGGGCAGGAGCAGAGAATCAGGTGAATGAGGGCAGGTTGTGACAGGCCTTTCGCTGTCATAGAGCATCTAACAGGGAAGCCTTGGAGATGCCACCCTCAGAAGGGTTTGGAGCTTGGTTCCGAGGCTTCACTGCGTGTCTTTTCTTAGTGGTATATGTAGGTCTGGATGCCAGTGGTTGTCTCATCCAGCAATGCTCAGACTTGGAGATAACTGAATCACACAGTTCAAACCAAAATAATCTCACAGCAAAAACCAAGTTTCCAATGTGTTTGCTGTTTGCCTGGACACAGTGGTCAGTCTTCTGCAGAATGTACCTGCTTTCCAGTTAGCTATTTGAGGCAAGGAGAGAAATCATTGTTGCCTGGATTATGGGTTCCTCCTGCCTTTGGACCTGGCATCCTGTACCCAGTGACTGCAGAGAACACTGTAATGTGCCTTTCTTTGTGCCTCTCACTGAGCAGTCCAGTTTACAAAAACATGCTGTTCTATATAGCAGTGTGTCAGTTTTCGATATGATGTAACTGAATTGGGTCCTAATTTTTTTTTTTTTTTTTTTTTTGGCTGTAAGGAGAGGAAATATGGTTTCTAGTGTTGCTGAAGGAGTGAAAGAGTGGGAATGGTCCCCAGAAGATTATTCTGGTGAGCCAAGACTGTGGAGGGCCTGCAGGTCTGAGGACCATGTGTTATCTCAGTATGGGCTCAGTAGACTGGGACTCCCATAAACACTGCAACTCTCTCTCTCTGAGCCCAGCCACTATTGGTTTTAAGTGCATGTGCATGTGAATCTTGTAGTTGAAAAAAAAAAAAAAGGTTTCAAGTGACAGACTTGAGATGGATTTTAAAGTCTTCTGTAGACATTGCAGGTGTCTTTATGGGTTGAATTGTATCCTGTCCTCACAAAAGGCATGTGCTGAAGTCCTATCCCCCAACACCTCAGAATGTGACTTTATTTGGAAATAGCGTTGATGCCGATGTACTTGGTTAAGATGAGGTCATACTAGAGGAGGGTGGGCCCTGATTCTAATACTACTTTTGTCCTTATAAGAAGGGGAGATTCAGAGACAGATGCATACACACACAGGCAGGACGCCCTGAGAAGATGAGGGCCGGAATCAGGGTGATGTTTCTACAAGCCAGGAAACACCAAAGAGTCTCAGAGACCACCAGAAGCCAGGAGAGAGGTGGGGAACAGAATTCCCTCCCTGCCCTCCGCAGGAACCACCCTAATGACACCCTGATCTCAGACTTCCGGCCTCCAGAACTGGGAAACAGTCTATTTTTGTTGTTTAAACCACTCAGTTTATGGCTTTTATTGTGGAAACGCTGGCAATCTAATAAGGTCTCAGCCATAGAGGCGGAGACCGTGCCTAGGGGAGCACCCTCCATGCAAAGGGCATGTCTTGAAAGCAGGTGGGTGGAAAGTGGTCCTTATTTTTCCAAAGTTTATGAGGTTTTCTCCTATAAATGCTGTGCAATTTCAGTCACTGTTTTTAATCCAAATGCTAAATTTCTTTGTCTTATGCAGAGCGTGGCTAGTTCAGTCAAAGTCCAAACGATGACGTGCTTTTCGTTATGGTTGAATTTGCTGCTGTTTTGGTGAATCTAAACATTTCTTCAGGTCACCTGGACTAGAGCTGTATTCCAGACTAGAGTGAAAGTTACAGTTGTTTATGCTTTACTTAGACTGTTATTCACTGAGCACCTAGCATGTGCAATATTTTATTTCAGATACTACGGAAAGTGCCAAGTTAAAGAGAATATGACACCCGTCTTCAAATTAATGAAAAATAGGACCCATAAATCGATCATTGTAAAACTAATTTTTTTCAACTTCTATTTTAACTTCTGGGGTACATGTGCAGTATCTGTAGGTTTGTTACGTAGGTAAACGTGCCATGGTGGTTTGCTGCACAAATCAACCCATCACCTAGGTATTAAGCCCAACATCCCTCAGCTATTCTTCCTGATGCTGTCCCTCTACCCTACTCCCCACTGACAGGCCTCAGCGTGTCTTGTTCCCCACCATGTGTCCATGTGTTCTCATCATTCGGATCCCATTTATAAGTGAGAATAGGTGGGGTCTGGTTTCCTGTTCTGGGTTATTTGGTTAAGGATAATGGCTTCTGGCTTCATCTATGTCTCTGCAAAGGACATGATCTCATTCTTTTTTATGGCTGCATAGTATTCTATGGTGTATATATACCACATTTCTTTATCCAGTCTATCATAGATGAACATATGAGATGATTCCACAGCTTTGCTATTGTGAATAGTGCTGCAGTGAACATACACATACGTGCATCTTTATAATAGAATGATTTCTCTTTCTTTGGATATATACCGAGTAATGGGATTGCTGGGTCAAGTGGTAGTTCTGCCTCTAGGTCTTTGAGGAATCACCACGCTGTCTTCTACAATGGTTGAACTAATTTAGACTCCCACCAATAGTGTAAAAGCATTCCTTTCTCTCCACAACCTCGCCAGCATCTGTTGTTTCTGTACTTTTTAATAATCGCCATTCTGACTGGCGTGAGATGGTATCTCATTGCAGTTTTGATTTGCATTTCTCTAATGATCAGTGACATTGAGTTTTTTTCATGTTTGTTGGCTGCATGAATGTCTTCTTTTGAGAAGTGTCTGTTCATGTCCTTTGCCCACTTTTTAATAGGGTTGTTCAGTGTTTTTTCTTGTAAATTTATATAAAACTAATTTTAAATTGATAAGTGCTCTAAGTGAACTTTTATTTCCAGTAATAGCAGGCTAGGTTACTCAGTCCAAGATTTCTGCTGAAAATAATAAATTATGTTGACTAAAGTATTTTAAAACAAAGCACTGAAGAAATGAGGAAGGACTAGGAGGGCAAGTCTGAGGGGTGAGTGGAGCACTGAATAGAGAAGCCAGTCCCCTCTTCCCTGCCCTCACACCCCAGCTCTTGTGGCAAGCTCAGAGCACCTTGTCCAACCAAAACCAATCATTCCTTGGGTATGTCTTGGAGATAGCCCAGGCATAATTTAAATTATTTTTAAAATTTAATCTTCTACATTCAGGAGGTACGTATGCATGTTTGTTACATGAGTATATTGCATCCTGGTGGGGCTTCTTGTGTACCCATTAATTACCCCAAATACTATTTGTGTTTGGAAGTATTTGTATTTGGAAATTATACTCAACAGGTAATTTTTTGGATCCTCATCCTTCTCCCTGCTTCCCTACTTTTAGAGTTCCCAGTGTCTATTATTATTTTTATTATTTTTTTTTTTTTTTTTTTTTTTTTTTTTTTTTAGTTGGAGTCTAGCTCTATCGCCAGACTGGAGTGCAGTGGAACAATCTCGGCTCACTGCAACTTCCACTTCCAGGGTTCAAGCAATTCTCGTGCGTCAGCCTCCCGAGTAGCTGGGATTACAGGCGCACACCAATATGCCCAGCTAATTTTTGTATTTTAAGTAAAGACAGGGTTTCACCATGTTGGCCAGAATGGTCTCGAACTCCTGGCCTCGGCCTCCCAAAGTGCTGGGATTACAGGTGTGAGCCACTGTGCCCGGACTCTTATTTCCATCTTTACGTCCATGTGTGCCCACTGTTTAGCTCTCACTCATAAGTGAGAACATGTGGTATTTGGTTTTTTGTTTCTGAGTTAGTCCACTTAAGATAATGGCCCCCACATATGATTCCATTTTTTAAGGCTGTATAGTATTCCACAAGGTATATGTACCAGATTTTCGTTATCCAGTCAACCACTGATGGACACCTGGGTTGGTTCCATGATTTTGTTATTGTGAATAGTGTTGCAATAAACATATGAGTACAGGTGTCTTTTTAATATGATGATTTCTTTTCTTTTGTGTAGTACTAGATTATTATTATTATTTTTATTTTTTAAAAGATGGGGTTTCACCATGATGGCCAGGCTGGTCTTGAACTCCTGACCTCAGGTGATCCATCCACCTCAGCCTCCCAAAGTGCTAGGATTACAGGTGTGAGCCACCGCGCACGGCCTAGATAGATTATTTTTTAAGAAGAAATATCTGAGGAGAGACATCTTGGAAATATCTACATTCAGGGTTTAGGAGGAGAGTGAGAAGTGGTACACAGAGACCAGGCTCTACGAGGTAAAAGTGAGAACCCGGAGAATGATGCGCCTCCAATCCAAGAGAGAAGAGGTCGATGTCAGCTGAGTCGACTCGTTCAGAGCTCAAGAAGGGTGTGCACTGAAAGGCACCTGGATTTGAGGACTAGGAGGTCATTGGTGAGGAGAAAGAAGGGACTGAGAGGAAAAGGGGGATGGCTGTTGGGTGGGGTGGCTGCAGTGGAGAAGGCAATGACATGAGGGGACCTTTTAAGGAATAAGAAAGACTAAAAGGTCTTGTATAGTTAGAGAAAAGCATCAGAGAGGCACAAAAGAGTAATTTGATGCCAAAGGCTCTGGAGGTGGCAAAAGGAAATGAAGCAGAGGAGGAAGAACATAGGAGAACTGTGTCTTCTCTGGAGGCAGGAGTGAGGGGAGAACGCAGGGAACATGGGGCAGAGAATGGCCATGCGTGCCATGAGACTAGGGGAAGACCTTGGAGAAATTCACTTGATGAAAGTCGTAATGAAAGAGCTCTCCATGCACAGGAAATTCTCCATGGATATGAACTCATGTATTTTTAGAGGAGAAAACGTAAGCACAAACTATTCCTTGCAGCCTCACTGTTTTTGACATGTTTTTTTTTGACAATGGTACAAAGTCCTCATGTCACAGAGCCCTGGACAGCTGAAACAGATTGAATGGCATTTGCTTAGGGTTCTGCTCACTGGCGTGAAGGGCCAAGAAGGCAGTTCAGGCATTTATTTTTCCAAGGTATCTTGATAGGCAAGACATGTGCTGAATCTTCTTGAAATTGCCTCCAATTCCATTAGTGTGCTCTGACAGAGATGTTTAATACCCACTTCTCTCCAATGGCTGCCATTGGCTGCATTTCTTTTGAACTTTCAACAATTCCTCTGTCAGAAGCAGTGAGGGCCGCTTGATTCTGATAGGACACTCTGAAAGGGAAAACACTGCTTTGCTCCCAGACTTGTGTTCCAAGCGATTGATGCCGGCCAACCCTGACTGATCAACGTGGGATGGAAAGAGGTCGTGCTACCCCTGATTATCTCAAAATTCAGTCCCAAGAGCAAATAACTCATTAGACTGTAAGATGCACATTCCAGGAAGAGTTCCTTTTTGCTGAAACAGTGATGCCACATTTGCTACCTTCTGTGACACATACTGTTTTCAGAAACGCACTCCGGGTGTGAGCTCTGGGGAATGTTTCTATCCACAAGCAAGGCGCTGTTAGTGTTTGTGTCTCTGCATCGAGCTGTGCAGTACGTTTTTATTCATATTCAGAGTTTTCAAACTGCTTCGGGGAGCTCCTTTGGGAGTTGCAGTGAGGAGAGGTGGGTGTGGGGCAGGCACCAGAAGGAGGCTTTTGGCATTCGAATAGAATTTGATTTGAACAAAAGGTCCTGAAGGGGGAAGAAAAGAAAAGAAACCACTATTTTCAATCAACCAAAGCCTATTGCTTATCCGTTTCTTGGCAATTAAGTAAGCAGAATCTTTTGGAAAGAAAGTCATTATGCTGGTTTGCAAATAAGAAACATTGGGTTATACCTTAAAAATATCTGTGCCCCTAAAAAGAAACTGATTTTTTATGGTTTATCATGTTAGTGAATCTCTAAAATCCACATTTTTTCCATTTGTCAAAATTAGACTCCTCTTTTAAAGATATTTCTTAGCCCCAAGGCCTTGCACAAAATATAACTCTTCTAATAGTATAGCCCAGATTCCCCCGTCATTAATTTTCTTCCAGCCTTCTTGTTGCATTTGTTAATATCTTTGTTATACTGAGATCACAGGAACCTGGTATTAGATTTGCTTGCATTTTTTTGTTTTGCATTTGTCTCTTCCACAAGACTGTGAGCCTCTGGACAATCCCCATTCATCTTCACATTCCCTGTGGCACCTGTCTGGGCATGGGGACTTGTACAGAGGAAACCCTAAAGAGATTCTAGTTTTCCTGAATTCTCAGAAGTCACAGTTTTTCCAACAGGATAAGGTAGCTGAGTAAATATTCATTATAACGAAAATAATGAAATAACTGAGTAACTATTCATTATAACAAAAATAAAGTAGCTGCCCATAATAATGAAAATATCTAGGGCAATGTTTCTCCTTATTTTGAGAAGTCGTGGATGACAGAAATCACTGTGGTCAACAACTGGAGAAGAACCCTCTTTAGTTTTAGTTCTTATCAACTATTTTGTTCCTAGAAGCTGGTGAAGTGTCTAGTTTCACAGCTACTGGTATATCGTATATGCTAGACATATTTGAGGGACTTGGGGACTCATTTGAAATATTTTAATCATCTTGAGTCATTGTCGTCCAGCTACTCATTCTCCTAAGCCTAGGTTCTATGAGAATCTGTATTTTGTACCTGTCATATATTTCTTCATTTGGGGCTAAGAAGAACGTCTGTAAAATTGTTCCAGTAGCCGTGCTTGGGGATAAAAGTGCAATACGTTTGCGTAGAATTTTCATCACAGAACACAGGTAGGACAGGTTCCTTATCCACGATGTGAAATTGTTGGGCTAGCTTTACTTCCCTACGCTCATGAAGCTGGGTAAAATTATTTAATTTTATTGAGTTGTGTCTATACTAGATTGGGTATTGGAAACCCAAGTAGGCTGAATAATGGGCCCCAAGGATGTCCATGTTTTAATCCCCAGAACCTGTGAATATGCTACCTCATATGGCAAAAGGGACTTTGCAGACGTGGTTAAGGATTTGGAGGTGGGGAGATGGCCCTATATTCTTCAGATCGGCCCAGTGTAATCACAAAGGACTTTATAGGAGGGAAGCAGGAGACCCGAGTAGGTAGCAGAGATACACACTGATGGATGTAAGCGGTTGGGAGGATGCAAAGAAGGCCATGAGCTGAGCTAAGGAGTGCAGATGGCTTCCCAAAGCTAGAAGAGTCAGAACAGATTCTCCCCTGGACTCCCCAGAAGGAACCAGTCCTGCCCACACCTTGATTTCAGTTCCTTAAGATTTATTTTAGGTTTCTAACCTCCAGAACTGTAAAAGAATAAGTTTATGCAGTTTGAAGCCAAGTGTGTGGTAATTTGTTACAGCAGCCGTAGATGGTGACCACATTCTGTGTGGTTTCTGTTTTTGTTACTGAAGCCATACAGAGCATAGTCACCATCTGTAGCTCATCTCAGTGTGTACCAGGCTGTTCTACACGTCTCACTTACAGTTGATGTTCTCTGTCACTTTTCTTTAGACTAAGCTCATGGAGCAAAGCTTAGGAATATAGAATCACAGGAATAAGTGAGTTTAATTTTTCCTTTAACAACTAGAATAGCACTGGAAATGGAACGTGCCGGATAAGAGTAGAAAACAGCATTTCTATACGGCCCTGTCCACATCCTTCCTCCCAGTATGCTGCTTTTATCTTTAAGGTGAATGCTCCACCTGCTGTTGGAAAGCGGTTTAGCGCTAACTAGAAGCTTTGCTCCTGAACTCATCATAAACCTCTGGGTAGAATTGTCAATGTGATCACAAGATCAAAAGGGGCAGTTTGACATTTTGAAAAAAGAGTGTGCTTTGTTTGGAGTATTTTGGTTGCAAAGAACACAGATTCAATCAAGTTGGTTTATGAAATTAGATGTTTATTTTAAGTAGAAGTTGATTATACATGTGGCAAATATAATTTTGTTCCATAATATCGGAATAAGAGGAAATGAGTATTTTTTATTTTTTTCTAGATCAAATACATTTGGCTTGGCCCCCACTTGCCAGAGTTGGTATTTGGAAACACCAGTTGCAATCATAAGAAAGAAAAGGATCTAAAAAATAACTTATTTTTAGACTCTCAGTGAAATATCCAAGCCAAGAACAGAGTTCTTTATTGTACAGAAAATGAGAATAGTGTATATTCAAAGCGCGTATTTACTGACTTGAGATGATTAAGATACCTAGTTACATAAGCATTCTGAGCCTTTCTTATAAATGGTTGGAAAATACAGACAAAATTTGAAAGAAACCCAAGAACCACTTATAAGAAAGGAAAAACTGGTTTTTGGATATAGAAACAACATAATAATTATTTTTAGACTTTCCTTTTTTTTTCTAAAGAATAAATTAGAAGGATTCTGCGCCCAGTCTTCCTTTGATGCTGATCATTTGGAAGTAATGGCTTAACCATGATAAGCACATGGGATAGTCAGGGTCTAAAACAAAGAAGACAGGCATTCGATTGGTTGAAATTCACTACATAATTCTGGAGAAATCATTTCTACATGGGTTTTATTCAGGTGTTTCAAAAATTCTATAGTCAGAGAAATCTTGTGTCTTGTGTTGCCCAATATATTGCTGCTCACATTGCTTTAAGAACTTTTAACTATTACTTAGTTTGAAGAGTTTCTTTCTTCCATTTAGACCTTTGAATTTGCATGGGTTCCTTGTAATATAATACATTTTTCATTAATTTTTTCAAATTAGAATGGTCCCTAATTAAACAACCACTATAACTATATAGAATTATTTTCTAAAGTCACTGAAACTCCAAATGAAAGAGTAACTATCCAAAAGTATTTCAAACAATTTTTGGAAGGATTTAATGATGTGCCTGGAACCTACATCTTTGTTTTTTTTTTTTATCATCGTTTACCTATTAGACAACCTCCCTCATGCTGAATAATCCTTAACATTTTCCAGTATAATGCATTCATGTTAATGACTTCTATAAATCAAGCAACTTCTTTTTTTTTTTCTTTTTTTTTTTTGAGATGGAGTCTTGCCCTGTTGCCCAGGCTGAAGCGTAATGGTGCGATCTCAGCTCACTGCAACCTCTGCCTCCTGGGTTCAAACAAATCTCCTACCTCAACCTCCCAAGTAGCTGGAATTACAGGCACTGACCACCACACCCAGTTAATTTTTGTATTTTTAGTAGAGATGGGGTTTCACCATGTTGGCCAGACTGGTCTCGAACTCCTGACCTTATGATCTGCCTGTCTTTGCTTTCCAAAGTGCTGGGACTACAGGCGTGAGCCACCGTACCTGGCCCAGATTGATCAACTTTTAAATGAGTTTTTAAATTAATTGATGATTTACTTCTCATGCATTGTGATTTATGCCTGCACATTTTAATTATTGTCCAATTTCATCATCTTGTAGGTTGTTATGGACTGAGTGTTTGTAATCCCTCAAAATTTGTATGTTGAAGCCGTAACTCCTAATGTGCTGGTATTAGAAGGGGGGCCTTTGGGAGGCAATCAAGTTTAGGTAAGGTCACGTTCTTATAAGAGGAAGAAAGCTATTAGGTTGGTGCAAACGTAATTGCATTGTTGAAATTTGCTATTTGAATACACTCTCTAATAACTGTGGTTATGTTATACATCATTTTAACGTGCATTTATCACTTCATGGTTTTTTTTTTTTTGCTAATGACTCATTACTTGCTATTTATTTTATATTTATTTTAGACTATGGAATTGATGTTAGAGAAGTAAATTTGAGCGATTTTCTTATTGGAGTGCAAAATGGGTTGTAAAGCAATGGAGACAACTTGTAACATGAGCAACACGTTTGGCCGAGGAACTGCTAATGAACATACAGTGCAGTGATGGTTCAAGCAGTTTGCAGAGGAGATGAGAGTCTTGAAGATGAGGAGTTTAGTGGCCATTGGAACCTGACAATGACCAATAGGGAGCAATCACTGAAGCTGATACTCTTACAACTACAGAAGTTGCTGAAGAACTCAACGTCGCCCATTCTATGGTGGTTCGGCATTCGAAGCAAATTGGAAAGATGACAAAGCTCAATAAGTGGGTGCCTCATGAACTGAGCGAAAATTTTTTTAAAAATCGTCATTTTCAGGTGTTGTCTTCTCTTACTCTATGCAACAGTGAATCATTTCTCGATCAGACTATGATATATGATGAAAAATGGATTTTATTCAACAACCACATGATGACCATCTCAGTGGCTGGGCCAAGAAAAGGCTCCAAAGCACTTCCCAAACCCAAACTTGCACCAAAACAACTTGCACTGTTTGGTAGCCTGCTGCCAGTCTGATCCACTGCAGCTTTCTGAATCCTGGCAAAACCATTACATCTAAGAAATATGCTCAGCAAATTGATGAGATGCATCAAAACTGCAACACCTACAGCTGGCACTGGTCAACAGAAAGGGCCCAGTTCTTCTCCACGACCACGCCCGACTACAGGCCGCACAACCAATGCTTCAAAAGTTGAACACACTGGGCTACGAAGTTTTGCCTCGCCTGTCATATTCACCTGATTTCTTGCCAACCAACTACCATCTTGACAACTTTTTGCAGGGAAAATGGTTCCACAACCAGGAGGATGCAGAAAATGCTTTCCAAGAGTTTTTTGAATCACGAAGCATGATTTTTATGCTATAGGAATAAACAAACTTATTTCTCATTGGCAGAAATGTATTGATTGTAACAATTCCTATTTTATTTAATAAAGATATATTTGAGCCTAGCTATAATGATTTAAAATTCAGGGTCTAGGCTGGGTATGGTGGCTCATGCCTGTAATCTCAGCACTTTGGGAGGCCGAGGTGCAGGGATCACTTGAGGTCAGGAGTTTGAGACCAGCCTGGCCAACATGGTGAAACCCCACTTCTACTAAAAATATAAAAATTAGCCAGGTGTGATGGCAGGCATGGGTAGTTCCAGCTACTCAGGGGGCTGAGGCAAGAGAATCACTTGAACCCAGGAGGTAGAGGTTGCAGTGAGCCAAGATTGTACCACTGCACTCCAGCCTGGGTGACAGAGTGAGACTCTGTCTCAAATAAATAAATAAATAAAAATAAAATTCAAGATTTGAAACAGCAATTACTTTTGCACCAACCTAACAGCTTTTTTTCTCTCCCCCATTTGAGGATAGAATTTAAAGGTAGCTGTGAGCAAACAGGGAAGAGGGTTCTCATCAAAGACCAAACTGGCTGGCCCTTGATCTTGAACGTTGGACTTTCCAGCCTCCAGAGCCATGAGAAGTTAATGTCTGTTGTTTAAACCAGCGGTCCTCAACCTTTTTGACACAGTGACTGTTTCTGTGGAAGACAATTTTTCAATGGACTATGGGGGCTGGGGGGCTGGCTTCAGGATGATTCAAGCACATTACATTTATCGTGCACGTTTGTCGTGCACTTTATTTCTATTATGATTACACTGTAATATATAACGAAATAACTATACAACTCACCATAATGTAGAATCAGTGGGAGCCCTGAGCTCATTTTTCTGTAACTAGATCGGCCCATCTGGAGGCGATGGGAGACAGTGACAGATCATCAGCCATTAGATTCTTATAAGGAGTGCACAGCCGAGATACCTGGCCTGCACAGCTCACCACAGGGTTCGTGCTCCTGTGAGGATCTAATGCTGCTGCTGGTCTGATAGGAGGCAGAGCTCAGGCGGTAATGCCCACTTGCCTGTTGCTCACCTCCTCCTGTGCGGCCCAGTTCCTAACAGGCCATGAACCAATACAGGACACCAGGGTTGGGGACCCCTGGTTTAAACTACCCGGTCTATGGTATTTTATTACAGCAGTCTGAGCTAAGACACAGGTTTTTTTCTCCTTTTAAAGTACAGATGGACTTGTCCAGCAACTTGTTAACCATCCCCACTAAGTGGAGTGCAACTGAAAATCAAGGGAAAATGTTAGTTGATGAAACAGTCTAGCCAGGTTGAAGAATAGATGAATAATATAGACCAATGATCTTTTGAGAAGAACGGTGAGGTGGATGGTATAAATGTTCTCTAATAAAAAACCTAAACGATGATCCAGAAATAGCGTATCAAAAAACACAACTAATTTTCTTCTCCAAGTTAATAAGTCATCCAATTGTTTTCAGTGGTATAGCCATAGTCATTTCAGTATCTTTCTATGATTGATGGTATCATTAATTATGTCATGATTTTGCGAGTACATTTTGTATAGCTGTTACATTTGATACACTACCGAACTTTCAAATGAGAACATCTGTTGTTTTCTTGTTACTCACAAATTTTGCTAATCTTAAAAATAGAGCTATCAAATTTATTGGAGGTAGTTTATTAATGTACTTAATCTGACGTTATTGGTTATTTTCTTGTTTCAGTGTCAATCCATAGTCCCCAAGGAATTCAGTGAAGGACATGAAGAGCCCTTCTCTTCTTCCCCACTGCCTAATTCCCCTCATCTATCATTAGTGCTACGTGACCAGTAAGCCTCAAGGTCAGTGATATTGAGCCCCCGTATAAACGTGAGGGGGTATATTGATTTCAACAGTCTAGAAATCCATCTTAAGAATGGAGATAAGCAATCAAAGGACAATTATTAAGTAGTCAATAATGCTATTCCCTTGGACAATGAACTGGGAAAAATCCCCCCTTTTTTATGGCAGAATTTTCCACTTAGCATCCTATGTTGTTTATGTTGATAAATGAGTTCAGCCCAGTATTTTCCTTCATAATCAGTTATTCCTGAAGGGATGAACTATGGGAGAGGCAGCTTTTCCACCTGCAAATTCCTGTAGATGACATTGTTGCAGAATCTAAATTTTGTGCAAGAATGATGTATACCACAAATAGGGTGTACCCCTAGGATTTGACAGAGAAATGAAAATAGGAAAATCGCCATCAGAGATAATTTGTTACTGATGAGACTAGGAAGAAGCCCTTTAAATCACATGAAAAAATTCTCAAGGAGGTAATACAAATATAATTTAATAAACTTGGTCTAATTAATGATGACATTTATTATTGCCAAGACAGTAGGGTGATATTCTGCTTGGAGATTGAAAAGAAATAAGGGTGAGTAAGAAGTCTTCAATATTTCTGTGTACAGTAGAAATCCGGGTGGCTTAGGAAGAAATATTTTCCCTAGGGCAGAGAATAAAACTTTTTCATGAAACTGTAGCTCTCACCAGTTCCATTGCCTCTGTAAATGCATAACTTTAGCCTTTCGGTTTACAAATATGAATCTTGGTGTATTAATCAGAATCCTCTTGTGAACAAGTAGCAGAAGTTGACTCAGAGCAGCTTGGCCTATGCAGGGAAGGAGTTCTGATGGCTCACTGGGGAGGTGTCATGCAGTGTGACTCAGGCAGCTACAGGAAGGGATGGGGTTCGAGGGGGTGGGGAGCCCAGGTCAGAGAAGCCCTGCGCTTGGGGTTTAATGCTCTGTGCTCGCCATTTTGACATTCTTAATAATTTTATTTCTGCATTTGTAAGTGAAGTCTGATGGCCAAAGGAGCATGGACCAGAGGCTGGGCGCTTCTGCTCACAGGACTCTTTACCCCGGCTGAATGGGTTCTCCACTGGCTACTTCCCCCACCTCTGGTGCCCAGGTCTAGGGTTGCCTGATATAGCAAAAACAAATAAAAGCAAAAAACAAGATAGGATCCTGATTATATTTGGATTTCAGATAAACGGTAAATACTTTTCAAATACATGTCCCAAATATTGCATGGGATATACTAAAAAATTATGTTGTTTATCTGAAATTCAAATTTAGCTGGGGGTCCCTATTTGATCTGGCACCGCTCTTTCCAGCCCTAGCCACCCTCTGTGGCCCTCAGCTGCAGGCTGGCCTGGTGAGGTACAAGGAGGGTCAGGGTGGGTACACATGGCCTTGGGGTAGTTCCAGGCTGGGAACTACAGTACAGATGTGTTCTCATGGTGTGAGTTGTTAGGGAGGGAAGGTGTCTCCCACCTCTCATTTAGGGATCTCTGGAGGCCTGGAGGGGAAGTGCAAGCTTTTGGGGGCCCCCACTGTCCACAGTGGGAAGGGGAAACTCCTGGCACAGATCCCTGTCATGGAGAGCCTCAGGTGCTCCGAGTTTTGGCCCCAGGAGTGTGACGTCCAGGGCTTGCTGGTCAGTATCCTCACGGCCTGCAAGAGCTAGTTAACAACAACAGGAACAACAAACACTTGGAGAGTCAGAAGACCGTAGAAGAAAGGAAAATGCGTTATGTTTTAGTAGTATTTAAGGGCATGTTTTTCCTGCTTTTGGATAAGGGAACTCCCCCGCCAATTTCATTGTGCACTGGGTCTTGCAGATTATGTAGCTGATCAAGGGCTCATTCATGGTATTTTTGCAATTGACTAGAAGTGGAGGAGGAGCAACATTGACGCAAAGCTCTCTAGTTCATTTCTCTGCTTCTTTATGAAAGTGGACTGTCTTCTTAGAGCATAGCTGCCAGGAACGTCTCACCAAACAGTCTCACAGACATGGCCAAGGAGAAAGTGCCCATTTGAATGAGGCTTGAATGAGGCTGGGATGCAGTCCGCTGCCCTCGCTTTGGCCATGTGTCCACCCCGAGACCATCATGTCAGTGTGAGGTAATGTGAGTGCACAGACGAGTTGTGAGTTCCTCTCTCTGTAAGCAGAGAGAATTGGAGGCGGTGGTAAAACCAACCTAGTTAGAGGAAGTCCCTGTGAAATGATTTCATTTTTCTACCCTAATTTGATTCTTCTACATTTACTTAGTATGACTCTTTCCTATGGCTCTTTTATCTCTAAATTAATTTATAAAATTAATTCCTGGAAGCTCCCTGTCATGACCTAACAAAATGCAAAGGTCCTTGCAACCCGGTGTAAGGGAACTCCTGCAAGTCAAACTCTCCCTAAAAACTGTAAACTTGTTACATTTGTAGTTCCTTTAAAATTATATATGGGAGACTATCAGATATGCAAATTAGTTCTAATCTTTCCATTTATTTTTCCATTTGTTCATTCAACAAATATGTTGTATGTGCCAAGAACCAGTCCTAGGGGCTGATACTGACTCCCGAGGAGAAAGATCTATGAATCTGTAAATCCTATTAAAATGTAAAACCACCTAGTAAGTCCACAGCAGGAGCACCGAGAACAAGGGCAGTGCTCATCCTTGCTTCTTTCTTATTTTTGAAAAAGGGTCAGGATTGGGAGAAATGGGTCTTAAATTGTGGTAAGAGCTCAGTCTGTTACAAATTTATTAACGTTTTCTGATGGGCGTCTGATGGAAGGAGATGAGGGCTCTGAGGGCTGAGTAGTCTAATTGTGATATGTCAGGTGACTTGTAGCTGGAATCAGTCTGCGTTGGTGCAATAGCAACAATGTAACTGTAGCCTAAATAGCATAAACCACTTTTCTGGAAAATTATTTTAAAGCTGTGTCCCAACTGTGAGGGAGATGCAGGCAATTTTCCATTTTTTGTGTTCAGGAGGGGATGTTTTTCACTTTCTTTTATACGCATGTATAATGGCTCATTATTTCTCCTTCTCCTTTGCAAAAAAGCATTTAATACTTTGAGCTGAGGTGTCAAATGGCCTTTAGTGGACAGATACGAAGGTAGTCTCTTTTTTCCCCTATATAAATGTTATTTATTATAACTTTGAAATAAGAAATATCAGTATTAAATTCCCTTTTTCCACCAATAAGTTGCCCAACTTGATAGATTTCAAGCCATGTAATTATTAAACTTTTATCCAAATATTTCTCTAATTTTAATTTTAACATAAATTTTTTTATTATATAGTAATTATTTTTCATGGGTTCAGAGAAACATACAAATTGCCACCACTGATTTACTTATTTTTTCATTACTTTTTAATTTTTTTTATTTCAGTAGGTTTTGGAGAAACAGGTGGTGTTTGGTTACATGAATAAGTTCTCTAGTGGTGATTTCTGAGGTTTTGATGTACTCATCACCTAAGCAGTGTACACTGTATCCAATATGTAGTCTTTTATCCCTTGCCACCCACCACCCTCTCCTCCAAGTCCCTAAAGTCCAGTGTATCATTCTTATGCCTTTGTATCCTCATAGCTTAGCTCCCACATATCAGTGACAACATATGATGTTTGATTTTTCATTCCTGAGTTACTTCATTTAGAATAATAGTCTCCAATTCCATCCAGGTTGCTGTGAACGCCATTATTTCATTCCTTTTTATGGCTGAGTAGTATATATATAAAGAAAATATATACCACATTTTCTTTATTCATTGATTGATGGGCATTTGAGCTGGTTCCATATTTTTGCAATTACAGATTGTACTGCTATAAATGTGTGTGCAAGTGTCTTTTTTGTACAATGACTTCTTTTACTCTGGGTAGATAGTAGTGGGATTGCTGGATAAAATGGAAGATCTACTTTTAGTTCTTCAAGGAATCTCCACACTGTTTTCCATAGTGGTTGTACTAGTTTACATTCCTACCAATAGTGTAAAAGTGTTCCCTTTTCACTGCATCTACGCCAACATCTATAATTTTTTGATTTTTTTGATTATGAGCATTCTTGTGGGAGTAAGGTGTTATCGCATTGTAGTTTTCATTTGCATTTCCTTGATCATTAGTGATGTTGAGCATTTTTCCATATGCTTATTGGTCAATACAAGCATTTTTTCATATGCTTGTATATCATCTTTTGCGAATTTTCTATTCATGTCCTTAGCCGACTTTTTGATGGGATTGTTTGTTTTTTTCTTGTTGATTTGTTTGGGTTCTTTGGAAATTCTGGATGTTAGTCCTTTGTTGGATGTATATATTGTGAAGATTTTCTCCCACTCTCTGGGTTGTCTATGCAGAAACTATAAAGCTTCTGCATAGCAAAAGAAATAATAAACAGAATAATGGTTCCATATTTTTGCAATTGCAGATTGTGCTCCTATAAATGTGTGTGCAAGTATCTTTTTTGTATAATGACTTCTTTTACTCTGGGTAGATACTTAGTATCTAATAAATAAATAGTAATAAAATTCTGTTTATTATTTATTTTGCTATGCAGAAGCTTTTTAGTTTAATTAAATCTCATCTATTTATCTTTGTTTTTGCTGCATTTGCTTTTGGGTTCTTGGTCATGAGGTCTTTGCCTAAGCCAATGTCTAGAAGGGTTTTTCTGATGTTTTCTTCTAGAATCTTTATGGTTGCAGGTCGTAGATTTAAGTCTTTGATCCATTTTGAGTTGATTTTTGTGTATTATTTTGTATAAGTTGAGAGATGAGGATCCAATTTCATTTTTCTACAAATGACTTGCTGATAATCCTAGCACCATTTGTTAAATAGGGTGTCCTTTCCCACTCTATGCTTTTGTTTGCTGTAAGTATTTGGCTTTATTTCTGGATTCTCTATTCTGTTGCATTGGTTTATGTGCCTATTTTTATATCAGTATCATGCTGTATTGGTAACTATGACCTTATAGTATAGTTTGAAGTTGGGTTAGTCTTTTTGCTTAGTCTTGCTTTGGCTGTATGGGCTCTTTTTTGGTTCCATACGAATTTTAGAATTCTTTTTTTCAGTTCTGTGAAGGGTGATGGTGGTATTTTGATGAGAACTGCATTAAATTTGTAGCTTGCTTTTGGCAGTGTGGTCATGTTCACAGTGTTGATTCTACCCATCCATGCATGGGATGTGTTTCCATTTGTTTGTGTCATCTATGATTTCTTTCAGCAGTATTTTGTAGTTTTCCTTGTAAGGGTCTTTCACCTCCTTTCTTTCTTTCTTTCTTTTTTTTGTATGTGTGTGTGCCACTAGTGTCAAAGAGGTTGAGTTCTTGATTTGATGCTCAGCTTGGTCTCTGTTGTATAACAGAGCTACTGGTTTGTGTACATTAATTTTGTACCCCAAAACTTCATTTACCAATTCTAGGAGATTTTTGGATGAGTCTTTAGGCTTTTCTAGGTCTACAATCATATCATCAGCAAACAGTGACAGTTGACTTCCTCTTTACTCCTTTGGATGTCTTTTATTTCTTTCTTTTGTCTGATTGCTTTGGCTAGGACTTCTAGTACTATGTTGAATAGAAGTGGTGAAAGTGGACATCCTTGTCTTGTTCCAGTTCTCAGGGGGCATGCTTTCAACTTTTCTTCGTTCAGTATAATGTTGGCTGTGGGTTTGTTGTATATGGCTTCTGTTGCCTTAAGGAATATCCCTTCTTGCTGATTTTGCTGAGGGTTTTAATTATAAATGGATGCTGAATTTTGTCATATGCTTTTTCTGTCTATTGACATGATCATGTGATTTTTGTTTTTAATTCTATTTGTGTGATGTTTCTCATTTATTGACTTGTGGATGTCAAACCATCCCTGCATCCTTGGTATGAAACCCACTTAATCATGGTCAATTATCTTTTTGATATGCTGCTGGATTTGTTTCATTAGTATTTTGTTGAGGACATCCCTAAGTTCTTCAGGGATATTGGTCACTTAAGGATTTTTTGTTGTAAGGAAAAAAGACTTTTGACCTCAATTTAACTTGAAACTTCTGTGTAACAGTAGCCAGATCAGTTTATAAAGTATAAAACTTTGATGGCAACATTGTTAAAGTGAATTAAAGTGGATATGAGGCCTGAAGAATCCCTGAACACACAAATCATTAGGTTTCATAAGCAACTTCCACCTTGCTTAATTTGCAAACATAAGTGAAACTTAAAAAGCTGTTGCTTGCAAATGCCCATACTAAAGAAAAACAGAATGTAAGTTTAATCAGAAGCACCAACAAATTTATACTTTTATAACTAGGGACTAGTTATACCTATAAACGAAATTCCTTGCATAGGTATCTTCAGCTCCACACCATAATAAGCAAAAAACAATTTAGCCTGTGAGGTTAGAAGCAAGATGGAGTCAGCCATTCTAGATTTCTCTCATTACTTACAATTCTGCAAAGGCGATTTCAATGCTGGTAACTTTAACTTTTCATTCTCTGTAACTGCAAAAAATAAATTTCTGTTCTTTATAAATTACCCATTCTAAGGTATCATGTAGTAGTAGCACAAATAGACTAAGACACATATTGAAACCAATTCAGAGACTTCTAGTTTCCAGTCTAGCATGTAAGAAGTTTGGAAGTTGCCACTCTGTCCTGCCAACAAGTGAAAAACTGAACAAACTGAAAAATGTAAAACTCTTCGTGAATTTGTAAGAGAAACAATGTCACAGGACAAATTGCTGCCTTTAGAATTGGAGAGACAGACAGGAAGATACAGAGAATAACAATTCACCAGAGCAAGAACAGCCACAGGAGCCATGACCACGGTCAGGAAACTGAATTGTAATTGATCAATTGCAGGAGGCTCAGTATGGACAAGTCCAAGAGATAAAAACTCTGGTGCGGGGGTGGGGTCCAGTCACACTTTTGGTCCGGTCACACTTTTGGGGGTTTTTCCTCCAGGAGCTTGATCAGGTTCTCACAACAAATAGTGGAGAAAAATCTGCTTATGCTCCTGGTAGGGGGAGGAGAAAAGTAACTATTTAAAAATATATCAGAGTAGCCTGTTCTCCTCAACAAGGTCTACCTTCAAGAGGAAGTATTTTACCAGAGCCTACACTGCGGGATTTTATCAGAGCCTAACTGACTTGTGGAAAGAAAAATATTCAACTACAGCAAGTTTTAAGTTTCCTTGTGGAAGAAGAAAAATATCTGTCTTAGTCCATTCAGGCTGCTGTAACAAAATACTCTAGACTGGGTGGCTTCTAAATAACAGAAATTTATTTCCCATAGTTTTAGAGGCTGGGAAGTCCAGAATCACAGCAAAAGCAGATTCAGTGTCTCATGAAAGCCCACTTCCTGGTTCATAGATGGCAATTTTCTCTCTATGTCCTCACATGGTGGAAGGACCAGAGGTCTCTCTTGAGACTCTTTCATAAGAGCACGAATCTCATTAATGAGGGCTATACCCTTATAACAGAATCACCTCTTAAGCAGCTCATCTCCAAATAGCATTAGCTTGGTGGTTAGGATTTCAACATATGAATTTCGAGGAGACACAAATATTCAGGCCAACATTCTGCTTCTGGCCCCTCCAAATTTATGTTCTTCCTGCATGAAAAATATGTTCATTCCATGATGATAGTCCCGAAAGTTTTAAGCTATTCCAGTTATCACCTTAAAAGCCTGAACTCCAAAGTTTTATCTAAATATTGTCTAAATCAGATATAAGTGAGACTCAAGACACACTTCATTCTGAGGCAATTTGCTCTCCAGCTATAAACATGTGAAATCAAACATAAGCTTTCAAAATACAGTAATGTGACAGATATAGGATAGACATTTCCATTCCAAGATAGAGAAATAGAAAAGAAGAAAAGAGTAATCCCAAGTAAGTCCAAAATCTTAAAGTGTGAGAATAATTTTCTTTAATTTGATACTTTGCCTTCCAGGCCCCTGGAGCTGGAATCCTGCCTTTTGGATGTCTGGGCTTGGCAACTTGGTCCCCATGGCTTTGGCATTCTGTATGGTGACCATCTCTAAAGTGGCTTGTGCCTGGGTCATGTGTCTGAGGTTCCCCAGAGCTAGAATTGCACACTGGTGAGTTTATTAGCCTGAGGTCACAGGGGTAGCCAGGCTGCCATGAATCTGCTGAGCACCCCCTAACAGGGGCTCCCTGTAGTGACCACATGCTCAGTGGGGCTTTGGTGCTCTGGATATGTGAAGGGAGTGGCAGCCCTGATGACTTCTCAGTTGCCTTTGGGATCACTCTTCCATTGTCTTGGATGACAGGTCCTGTCTTCTGTTTAAATGGTGACTAATATTTGGTCACATCCTTGTGTTTTTCTCCTGAACAGTATCCAACTTCAACTCCCTCTAGCTTTCCACCTGGTGAAAGGGAAATCCCCAACTCCAGCCTACTCTGCCATCCTGTCTCATCTATTGGGGTGGGGGATGAGGGCAATGAGTGTAAGGGGGGAGGGGAAAGCACTTGTGAAATTCATAGTCCAGAGGCACAAGCTCACTAAAAGACTGAAATCGAATCATAGGACTATAATACACTTTCCTGCCCCTCCTCTCACCTTACCTACACATTACTAAAGGCTTATTCATAGCAGTTCCTTTTTCTAAGTACAACATGTCTGGCTATTAAGAAAAAAACTTCATCTTCTTGAAGTCTGGGTATTTAGAAAAAATAAAGAAAAAATTACAAGGCATATTAAAAGACAAAAACAGGTTGAAGATATAGCAAGCATGAGAACCTTACTCGTATGTGACAGGGTAATGGAATGATTAGATCAGGAATCTAGAACTATGATTAACATGCTAAGGACATTAATGAATGAAGTAGAAAGCATGCAAGAACAGATGGGCAATGTAAGAAGAGAGATGGATATTCTAAGAAAAAACTAAAACGAAATGCTGGAGATCAGAAAACATAACAGAAATGAAAAATGCTTCTATGGGCTTATGAGCAGACTGAACGCGGTTGAGGAAGGAATCTCTGAGCTGCAGCATCTCCTAACAGAAAGTGCCCTAACTGAAAAGTAGAGAGAAAAAAAAGGGGGGGAAATGTTTAAGGACTGTGAGACAACTACGAAAAGTATAAATACATATAATGAAAATACTAGAAGAAGAAGAAATAGGCCAGGAATGGAGGTATTTGTAACAATGACTGAGAACTTCCCAAAATTAATGCCAGACACCAAACCACAGATTTAAGAACTCAGAGAAAATTACGTAGTATAAATGCAAAAAAAAAAAAAAGTCAACAAGCATTATCATATTCAAATTACAGAAAATCAAAGAGTCAGAAAAAATTCTAAAAGAAATTAGAAGGGAGAAAACACCTTACACCTACAAAGGAGCAAAGATAAGAACTGACTGTGACTTCTCTTCAGAAATCATGCAAGTGATAAGGAAGTGAAGTGAAATACTTAAGTGTTGAGAGAGAAAAACCACAAGCCTAGAATTCTGTAACCTGAGAAATCATCCTTCAAAAATGAAAGAAACACAAAGACTTTTCCAAACAAACAAAAATGGAAAGAATTTGTTGTGAGTAGACCTGCCCTGCAAGAAATGTTTAAAGAAGTTCTTTACAGAGAAGGAAAATGATACAGGTCAGAAATTGGGTTCTGCATAAAGAAAGAGCAACTGAGAAGGAATAATTAAAGATAAAGTACAAACTTTTGTTTTTTTAAATTCTCAATTGACTTAACAAATAACATTAATTAAAAATAATAATAGCTCTGACAAAGGGCTAATATCCAGAATTTACAAAGAACTAAAACAGATCTACAAGAAAAAAACAAACAAGCCCATTCAAAAGTGGGCAAAGGATATGAACAGACACTTTACAAAAGAAGACATACGTGAGGCCAATAAACAT
>CAUYQU010017041.1:0-21906 GCA_963574635.1 Cheracebus regulus | reverse complement strand
GTACATGGATGAACCTGGAAACCATCATTCTCAGCAAACTGACACAAGAACAGAAAATCAAACACCGCAGGTTCTCACTCATAGGCGGGTGTTGAACAATGAGAACACATGGACACAGGGAGGGGAGCATCACACACTGGGGTCTGTTGCAGGGGGACTAGGGGAGGGACAGTGGGGGGTAGGGAGTTGGGGAGGGATAACATGGGGAGAAATGCCAGATATAGGTGATGGGGATGGAGGCAGCAAACCACATTACCATGTATGTACCTATGCAACAATCCTGCATGTTCTGCACATGTACCCCAGAACCTAAAATGCAATTAAAAAAAAAAAATATATATATATATAAAGACACAGATGTAATTAAACTTTCCCATATTTTTAACTCTTTGGCAGAAAACATCCATAAGGGTAGAGTCTTGGAATCTGCAAATTTAACAGTTGCTTCAAAATCAATGCCACCATGGATAAGTAGAAAAACACCTGTCAGTGATTGGTCATTCTCAATGTTAGCACAGCCCAGTAAATGTGGGTTTAAGAGCTGCTGGGGAGAATTTCCACATAGAGAGATTGGTCTGGTAATTTCAACAGGCATATTTTTTCCTGGGAAAAAAATGAGACTTTTAATTAAGTTTGTGAAAACTGTCCTGCTTGTTCTTTGCCATGTAAGACAAAGTGTCCTTTACTTCCCTACTTTCATACATGAAATAAAACGCACATATGAAAATAAATCAACTTGCACACTAACTCAAACTTCTAGATCAAGAAGGAATAAATAAGCACATAAGCAGACTGCCAGTTTGGAGGTTCTGGGTACCAGAGTAGTTTAAAGATCCATTAGTGACTAAATTAAAGTAACATGCCAATTAAGAGCGAATTGTTCATTCAATGTAATGCTACTATAGTGAAGAATAACTGAGATGGGAGTCCCACTTTATATGTGAATTAAAGGGTGGATCTATTGGCAAGTGTCTTAGCGGAATGAAGCCAACTCTCTGCATGTCCTTATGGGGAGGGAGAGGACAATCGGCATTGACAATACAGCTCATCTCTTGACAGTCCTGTGCTTCTTAGAGGGCTGAGGACCATACCTGGAGCTTGGGTGCAATTGCTTGGTGCAGGATGAGAGGATGCTGGTCAGTGCTGAGCATGCTATAAGCTGTGGCCTGTAACATTAAGACCCTGTGGAGAAAAGCTCTGCCAGGTCCTGATCTATTGCCACTGGGCCTGAGCCAACTGCTATGCAGGCCAAGACAACTAGACGGACCTGGCTCCATGGAAAAACCAACACAAACAAGTTGATGCCTGACCTCATAATTTTGGCTTTGCACTAAACAAGACCATTTTTATTATTATGAAGTATATTAAAAATGTAAAAGTTTGGCTTTTGGGTTTACTGAACTGGAAATAAATTGCCTGAAGAGACCAGAGCTTTTTACTTCCAAACTCCTCAATTATTTCTCTGTCTCCTCATGTCCCTTATTGCTCCTCTTTTTCTTTTTTTCCTTGTTTCCTTTTTTGTTAGGGAAGAAAAGGACTAAATTTTTCTGGTAAAATATTGCAATATTTCTTTCTTCTAGGTCATTCAATGCAAAATATGAAACGTGGGAAAGCTACACAATCTACTGAAAAATACCAAAATCAGTTGTCTTTAGAGACTAAGAATACTGACCCCGACAAACCCCTACCTCCCATTCTTTCTCTAATTTGAGAACTTGAATCCCAATTCATGTTAATTTAATCAAGACAAAAATAAACAAATGAGTGCCTTAGTTGGAATGCCAAATGGATTCTCTATTCATATCAGAAAACCAAGTCATTGCTAAGATTTAAATACTTATTCTCCAAGCATTGTGTTGTTAAAGCAAAGAGACGTAGCAACCAGGGCCCTTGCCTCTCTGTGCCTACACCATCACCCAGGGCAAGGCTGTGCTCTGAGCTGCAATCCCACTTTGGTTTATGAGGCTTTCTGTTTAGTTTGCAAAACCAATTCATTTGGCAGTATAATTTGTGCAGCCAATCACATCTGAGGCCAATAAGGATTCTTTTATAGGCAAATATCTTCCCCTGTGGGTAATTTCACACATGAGTACAGCAATCGGGAGCTAAAAATGGATTTCTGCCATTATCTTTTATATGACAAACAGACATTTTCACTTGGTCTGATGAACTGATAGAAATCCTTGTTCACACAGATTTCTATTTTCTGCATTCTAGCAAAAAAGGGAGGCCATGATAGCCAAGCCAGAAGTGGAACAGAGGGGCTTACTCTGTGGGAGTGTTTAATTATAGGCTCAGTTACAACAAAGGCTGTTCAATGGCTCATTTATGTCACCTTCCCGGGTATCGTTCTTATTGTCAGTAGTCAAAAAGACATTACATTTGTGTGGGAGGCACACTGAGCAGTGGCTTCACTCCGTTTAGCATCCCAAGGTATCTATTTTCCTTCTGCAAAACACAGAGGTACATGTTGGGCTGGAGCAGTTTTGTAAGAGACTGAATTTTAAAGTCAGGGAAAAATACTGAGTTTGTAGAAGTGGTAGTATAGCAGCTCAACACATCCCAGAGACTCCTGCCTCATTACAATAAAATCAAGGGGTGGAAATGGAAGAGTCATCATTTGGTATTAGTCCTGTTAGAAATATTTTTGCTTCCCATCACTGCAAACTCAGCTCTATTGATCTTAAAATTTTAGTATCAGAGAGGAGAATGCTTCTGCTAGAAGACAGAACAAAGATGCCACGCATTGAAAGTTAAGGCTGTCGCCTGGCCACGTTGGGCTCCTCAGACTTCTGAAACAATAGGTAAAGAAGGGAGTTTCAGTGTTGGCTGGATGACTGATCTCAGTTGCCAAGGGGAAACTGGACTACTACTGTACCAGGGAGGTAAGGAAGCGCCTGTTTGGCATACAGGAGGAGATCCTTCAGAGCATCTCTTAGGATTATCAGGCCCTGTGATTAAAGTCAATGGAAATGACAATAACCCAGTCCAGCCAGTACTACTAGTGTCTCTGACCCTTCAGAAATAAAGGTTTGGGGTCCCTTCATAAGGTAAATAACTATGACCAGTTGAAGGCAAAGGGAACACAGAAACCACAATGGAAGAACATACCAGCTACGACCATGTGACCAGTTACAGAAACGAGGACTGTAATCATCATAAATATTTCTTCATTGTTATGAACACATTTATGTGTGTGTATATAGAGCAAATATATTTGTTTTCTTCCTACCCTTGTCTCCTTATTTTATAACATAAGATGTGTTGACTTTATATCATAACATTAAAGGATATGAATGAAAAGAGTGAACGTCATCATCTAAAGACTTTGCATCTCCTTCTAAGGCAAGAGTTAGTGTGTTTTCAGTTGTATGCAGGATAGCCATATAGCATGTTAGGCAAATATAGCACCTTCTTATTGTCTTTATTTAGAGATTATTATTTAAAGACATGTGTAATTGATGCCAAGTTGAAGAGCGATGAACTGGTGATGGTTAATTGGATGACTCAACTTGGCTAGGACACAGTACCTAGATATTTGACCAAACACCAGTCTAGATGTTTCTGTGAAGGTATTTTTAAAATGAGATTAACATTCAAGTCAGCAGACTGGGTAAAGCAGATTATCCTCCATTATGTGGGTGGGGTGAGGCTCACCTAATCAGTTGAAAGTCTTTAAAAAAAGACTGAGTACCCCTGAGGAAGAGGAAATTGTACGTCCTGATTGCCTTCAGACTTGAGCAACAGTATCAGCTCTTTCCTGGATCTCCAGCCTGTGGTCTTCCTTGCAGATTTTGGACTTGTCAGCCCCCAGTGGCATGAACCAATTCCTTAAGATCAATCAATCTCTCTTTCTCTCTGAACACACACACACACTCTCTCTCTCTCTCTCTCTCCTGTTGATTCTGTTTCTCTGATGACTAATATAATTGGTAACATGACAATCTGTGACACTAAAGATCTTTGGCTCTGATGTAAACTTCTGTAACAATTTCTCACTGTGGTAAGTTTTAGAAGTGGAATATTTAATGATATTTTTTCAGGGAATATCAAGTGGTGTTTTGTGATATGAGCTCTAGAATCGAAATCATGGATTTACATTCCTGTTTGCCTCTTCCTTGCTGTGTCTTGGACAAGTTACTAACATCTCCAAGCCTCAGGCCACTCATCAGTTAACTAAGGACAGTAATAGCACCTGCTATATGGAATCATTGTGAGTGTTAAATGAGATGAGATATAAAACTCTTGGTACAGTGCTTGCCACATAACACTAAATGTTAAACAAATGTCAGTGATTGTTATCTTTACAACACAAAGAGTAAATTCTAAAGCCAAGATTGGTATAAAAATCTTCCTCAGATGCCTTTCTGAAAAGTTCACCACAAATCAATTTGAATTGCAAATGCATTTATGGAACTGGCTATTTAAAAAAAGAACAGAACAATCAACTCATCTGGAATGAAAGGCATTTTCGTCAGTACAAATAATCAACCTCTGCTTTATAGACTCCATGTTTGGACCTGTTTATTTCAATATTTCTTTTCTTTCTTTCTTCTTTTTTCTTTTCTTATTTTTATTTTTAGAGATGAAGTCTTACTATGTTGCCTAAGCTGCAATGCAGTGGCTATTCACAAGTGAGATCATGACACACTATCGCCTCAAACTCCTAGTCTCAGGCAATCCTGCCTCAGCCTCCCAAGTGAGATATTCTTATAATGTATAATTACATAAGTCACAGGAATTCTCATAATTTTCTATTCTGTTTATGTTGTTTATCAATTTTGAGCAACTAATCTGCATTGGCACAATCATGTTTGAGCACCTGTGAGCATGTATGAGTAACTGTAGCAATTCACTTTGCTTCCTTGGTGTGGCAGGTTGAAAAATAGTCCACCAAAAGACATCCATATCTTAATCCCTGCAGCCTATAAACATTACACTATTTGGACAAAGAGTATTTGCAGATGGGATTAAATTGAGTATCTTGAGATGAGAGATTATCTTTTGTGCCATGGACTAAATTGTGTCTCTCCAAAATTCAGATGTTGAAGCCTAACCCCAACAAATATGGTTGTACTTTAAGATAGGACCTTTAAGGAAGTAATTAAGGTTAAATGAAATTATAAAAGTGGGACCATGGTCTGATAGGATTGGTATCATTTTAAGCAGAGACACCAAAGAGTTTGGTCTCTCTTATTGTAAGAAAACAATATTCAGGAAAGCACATGAATAACAATTCTAAATTAGGTATGATCTTAGCAGACAAAGCTGCAGTCTACTGCTTCCAACATATTTTTGTATATATCATTTCATTTTATTTTTAAAACACCAATTCCTCAGAGAAGTATAGAGTACCATGATAAACCTCTTGATGTTAAGGAAGCCAGTGTTGTGAGGAGGTTTAGTAGGTACTAGGAGGTTTAGCAGTGTACTCAGATCTTGTAGTGACAGCTGACACAGTGCCCCAAAATCTTGACCCTTGGCCCAATTCTCTTCCCTCTCTCCTAATTACTTTGTTAGCTGCATTACAAAGTAGTAATTCTCTTTGTTTCTTCCATTCCCTATACTCAAGCTTCTAAGGGTAATCTATCTTTCTTTTGCATAGGGGAAGGACTCAATTTTAATTCAGCATCTCTCGGACCACCCTTAATGGATTATTGATAAACTTGGAAGCTGTTCTTTTTCAATTTATAGCAATGAACAATCATCAGGAAATAGTATCACAGCTTGGGGAAGGAGGAAACCCCTTGACAAAATGAAAAATGAGCTCCCCTACATCAGTATTGGAATTCTATATTTCTTTCCCTTTCATGTACCTGGTGGTGGCAGGAAAGACAAAAAAATGAAATAAGTGGATAAGTAAGTTATTTGTAAAGAATATTATGATATGGTAGCTGTCAAGAAAAAATCATATTATGGGTTTAATTTTTTTTCCTAAATAAGCTGTTTGGTTCCTGATAAAGAGTTGCTACCTTCTCTCAAATAGCCTTCATATTCACTTTTAAATTCCAGAGTGTCCTGCAGAAGTAAGGCACTGGGCTCAGAAAGTTGAGTTATTCCATAATAAAACTTTACAATGTCATTACTATTGAATTTTCACAGAAGTGTATAGTCCTTGAAGTCCATGGAGTAGTAGAAAAAGATGTAACTGAGACATTCAACAACATTGCTAGTTTCTTTTTCTTTTTAAAATTAAACTTTATACTTATTAGTATTATAAAAATTAAATTGTCTAATGCCTTAAGACTTGAAAACAAAGTGAACTTTGAGTTATGCTATTATTACATAAAACATTTTTGTCCTCAAAATCTAGAGGAGACCCCTAAGTTTGACATTCATGAACCAATATATTCAAAACCATCTATACGTGTCTATGTAATTTTTAGGAAGATGGGCACAGTGAGACATCACCAAGCTGTAAAAAGACCTGTAACTGGGAAAGGACCACTTTGCTGTAAAATTAGCCTTTGTGTATAATGGCCTCTTTTCTCTGGACATATCATTCTGGGAAAAGTTAATTTGATAATATTACTGTTATTACCTGAAATGGTTTCTTCTAGGGTGCACTATATGCATGAAATCAATTTAGAATTTTCTCACTGTCTCCCTTGTTTTGCTTCCCAAATGGTTCACTGTTCTTTGTAAGCTGCTGTTTTAACATTCCTTCTCTCTCACATCTTAGCTCAGGGCTACTGGTTTGCATTGGTACCCACTCATTCTGTGTAAGTAATGAAAACCATAAATTATTAAACTGAAGATATTTCATAGCATTGTGTGTATGCCACGGATACCCTTATAACAAAACTAATAGATACGGCCTTAGATGTCACCTAAAAACTCATATAGGGGAAAGGCACTCTACTTAAAACTGGGTAGAAATAATTACAATTGGCTTTGAAAACAAGTTTGCACATTTGAAGTGCAAAGTAATTTGTATATTTTGTGTATAGCTTCGACCTTTAAGCAGCTTTATTAATGACACACTTTGTAGAAGAAATGGTTGTTTCCTGGTGCCAAAGACTAAAGAAAAGTTTGCAAGGACAGTTACAGTCTACATTAAGGGTCAGAAAACTAACAAATCTGGCATCCACCTGGTATTGTGAATAAAGTTTTAGTGGAGCTCGGCCATGTCCATGGCAGAGTTGTATAGTCATGATAGAGACCCTATGGACTGCAAAGCCTAAAATATTTATAATCTGGCCCTTCATGGAAAACTCTGCTGACTGCTGGTCTACCAATAGACCTTTAATGTTCAGCCTTTAATGTGAGCTCCATTTCTCCATACTCCCCTTACATTGCATACAGTTATGATGGTATTTAACTGATTTTTCTGATTTCCATGTTCCCTTGAGATGTTCCTTAAGCAATCCATCAATTCAATCAAAGAATGAATCAAGACAGTGGTTCACTATTGCGTGGGATCTGAATTTTTTTTCAGCTGATTTTATCAACTTCAGACATAGAGTCAACATTGATCAAAATCTTTCTGGCTTCCAATGTGAAAATTTCTAGATAATGTTCAGACTAGAAAGTAAAGATTAAACTTCAATGTTTCCTGTGAAAATAAAACTTTCATTCAAAAAATAATTACCAAACATCTATTGTGCCAGGCTCTGCAGTAGGCACCAGAGACACAGTGCCCAGCAGAGAAGGAGCCCTACAAGGTCTGTAGGGCTGGAACTTAGTCCTGACCTCCAACATAAAGCCAGTCCTTTCATTTAAAGACAGAATTGGTTGGAACACCAGTAGAATTAATAACTATTGAAACTTCCCCAGAGCAATGGGACACAGCTACACTCCTACACCTGGAATGCCTCGTACCATGAGCATCCTAAAAGAACTGGGTGTGAAACTGGTCACCAACATGTACATTCCAATTAAATTGAGTCACATTGGTAAACCTGAGGCCTCACAGAATGGTTATAATGTGTTTATTTAAAAAATAAACTCCGTTTTAAAATAATTCAAATGAGAAGGAAGCTGAGCATATGACTGTAATTTAGTAGTTAGCAATCGAATGAGTGAAGAGCTTTTAAATATAAAAAGTCAAAACAGGAACAAAGAAAAACTTGGATTGTTTGTTCGTATTTTGTCAATTAAAAGTGATCATAAATGATTTTAATCTTCTAACTAGTGTCTGTTATAATTTTGTACATTTTTTCAATGGCGGAGATTCCTATTTAAATTTCCTTCTTATTCAAGGGGATTGCTAGCTTTGTTTTCAAACTGAAAACAACTTTATTGTTTTGTGATTATAAAAGTAAATGTAACAAATGTTCATATCGTATTTTAGCAATACATAATTTATGCAACACTTAAAAGTGTGAAGAACATGAAATATAAGTATAGTCATCACTCAGTATCCATGGGGAATTGGTTCCAGAATCTCTTGGATACCAAAATCTGTAGATGCTCAAGTCCATCATATAAAATGGTGTAGTATTTGCATATGACTTCCTGTATACTTTAAATCAGCTGTAGAGTACATATAATACCCATTACAATATACCCACTATCATACAGATGCTATGTAAACAGTTGTTATTTTGTGTTATTTATGGAATAATGAAAAGAAAAAAAGGTCTGTATAAGGTTCAGTACAGATGCAATTTTTTTTTTTCCTTAACTATTTTCAATCCATGGTTGGTTGAATCCATGGATGTGGAACCCATGGATACAGAGGGTTGATAGTACTAACAATTCTACCAGCCTTAATAACAGCATTATTTGTTGAACATTCACTGTGCCAGATATTGCAGTAAATGATTTACATGTACTATTTTATTTATGCCTCACAATTAATCTTATGAGAAAGATACTATTATGACCCCCATTTGGTGGGAAATTGCAGTTTAGTGATGTAACTTTTGCACAAGGCTGTATAACTGGTTGTTTCAGGGATTCTTAACCAGGGATCCCTGTATAGAATTCATGGGGTGTGTGAACCTGGATGAGAAACCTGGACCCTTATTTTCACTGACCTCTAACTGACATTTAGAAATTCTTCAGTTGCGAATGTAGGTATTGAGCTTCAGTAGTATTAGAAGCACTTTAGTCTTTTTCATCAAGATAAACCATATACAGTGTATATTTTTACTTCACACTACAATCACTGCAGAGCTCTCCAAATATCTCTTATGCTAATCACTGCTTTGAAATGACAGTAGTTAATAGATCTGCTTCTAGATCTTGTGATTTATACATTACTATATCATCACTTTTAAAGATATTCTGATAATGTTATTTTAATATAGTTGGTTTTGCAATCCCATGTATTTTATTTTAGGCATTTAAAAACATTATTAGAAGAGATTTCTAGGCTTCATCTGACTGCCAAATGGAGCCATGGCACAACAAATTTATGGACCCCTTGGTAGGAAGTGGAGCTGGAATTCACAGCCATGCCTTAACAACTCATGACAATGCTGCCATTCTGCCTGCCCTTGGAAATGTTTACATTTTCATAAACATCCTTTCAGACATGTCTCTATGGACACAAACACTTGCCTGCTTAAATGTTATATATGAAAGTATCCATGTGACCATGCCAATAAAAGGTTTTGTTTGTTTGTTTTTGAGATAGGGTCTCACTCTGTTTGCCTAGACTGGTGTGCAGTGCTGTGATCATGGCTCATTGCAGCCTCGACACCACAGGCTGTAGTGATCCTCCCACCTTAGCCTCCGAAGTATCTGGGACCACAGTTGCATGTCACCATGCGTGGCTAATTTAAAAACATATATATTTGTAGAGATGAGGTCTCCCTATGTTGCCCAGGCTGGTCTCAGCTCCTAGGCGCAAGCAATTTTCCTACCCTGGCCTCCCAAAGTGCTGGGATTATAGGAATGAGCCACCATGCCAACCCAATAAAAGTATTTCTGAGTAAAGATGTCAGAGGAGAGCAGTGCATAATGGAATGAACTCTAAAGTCAAAACCAGCCAATGTTTTGGTAGCAACCAAATAAGAAAAGTGGTATAATCGTATGGCATAAACTTGGAAAAGTTAGTCAAGGGATAGTCTAGGAGATTCTAGTATGACTCAACATTGTTGCTAACCCAGCATTAACTACCAGAAGTCACTCAGCAGAAAGAAGTGGAGTTGGTTCGCTCTGGAGATTAACAGAGAACTTTGCAATTTGGAGAGGATTGATTGAAGTGCTGTTTGGGTGAACTCAGGAAACAGTCAAGAAAATAATGTCAGGAATAGAAACCATTATGTACTTTCTAAGATTTTTGGAGATGTAGAGAGTCATTGGGGCTTACCATTATCTGGAGATTTGTGGTGGACTAGAGGAGCAATTGAACTCCCCTAGTTTAAGAGGAAATAAGGTCACAAGGGGATTATACTCCTGAGAGTGGGATGGGTCATAGGTCAAGAGACCTACAAATATAAAGATATTCGTGATGTTGTCAGACAAAGAGAACCCTGAGATATAATACTTGTGAGCTCTTTTTTTTGAAAAGTAAGTCACATAACTCCTTACATGATAAAATCCAGTGACTCATGATATTGAAAAAGAACTGGGTGTGTATTAGTCCATTTGCATTGCTATAAAGGAATATCTGAGACTGGATAATTTATAATTATAAATAAAAGAGGTTTATTTTGGCTCATGATTCTGTAGGCTGTATAAGCATGGTACCAGCATTTGCTTGGCTTCTGGTGACGGCCTCAGGAAACTTACAATCATGGCAGAAGTGAAGTAGGTACATGAATGTCACATGACGAGAGAGGGAGCAAGAGAGCAAAGAGGATGCCCCAGATACTTTTAAACAACCAGCTCTCACGTGAACTCACAGAGCAAGAATGCAGTCATTACCATGAAGATGGCACCAAGCCATTGATGAGGAATCTGCTCCCATGACTCAAACACCTCCCACAAGGTCCCACCTCCAACATTGCAGATTACATTTCAACATGATATTTTGAGGGAACAAATATCCAGGATGCTGTGCTCAACATATACACACACACACACACACACACACAAATATATATATATGTTCTGAGAAAGTTCTGAGAAAAAGAAAATGCAACCTAGGATAGAGTTATCCTTTGAACTGAAAGACTAGAAATGTTTTCAAAGAAGTAAAGACTTAGAAATGCAACCCCTATGAACACTTCCTGGTAAACTCATTGCTAACCCAATGGCGCTTCTGCAGTAAAACAAGACACTTGGTGACCATCTGCTTTCCCATTATAGGAAACATATTCTCTACAAATGGACAAATTGCACTGTGCACAGCCTGTACAACCATACATAACTGTCCTGCATCCTGACAATACCACTAGCGATAAAATCCAACCTACAAAGGGACTAATTAAAATACATTCAGAAAAGAAGAACCTATATTTCAGAGACTGGTGGTAAAGCAAATGTAGTAAGTGTGGAAATATGGTTTAAAAACCATAGGGATTATATTTACAGAAATTAACTATTAAAATATTGACAATATAAAAACAACATAGTAAAAGTCAGGAAATAAAGGAGGACAGTGTTAATCATCTTTCATGGAAGAGAGTAAATCAAAACTCTCAAAACTTTAAATATAGAGTTGAAAAAAGTCTTCAGTCCTTGGTGGCCCCTAGAGATGTGTAGAGTAGTGGCTCTGCTTCAGCCTTTAATATTGGAGCCACTCTTTATTTTATATCTTAGCAAACTGATACTCTGATTTCTATGAGCTGAGCTTGGTTTATTAGTATTCTAGTCCATGGAAGATGGTCCAAACAGATCTGCTGACAAAATTGGGTGACTGAATGGGCAAGATGTGGCTGGGCTGTTCACTTTGGTGACAAACATATCCCAGGCATTATCCTGGGAGACAACTAGCTGTTTTTTCCTGGCTATTCCCCAATCCAATCACAAGCCTTTCCATTTGAAACTTCTACAGTACCTCTAGTGTTCAATCTTTCCTCACAGCTTATCCTGATGATGTGAGTTCAAAATGTTTGTTTTGTGATGTGGAGTTCACAAATAGATTTATGTAGAAGGAACTTTGGCTTCTGGCTATAATTCTGGGCTTGCCTCACAATGTATTCCCAGCTTCTCTAGTCCTTCTCATATTTCAGGTAAATGGAAACTGCTATTGTAGCAGAGACCAACTACTTGTTCACTAAACCCATTTCTTTTTCTTCCTGCATAGCTTGACTACATTTCCCAGCCTCCCTTGCAATTATCAGGTGTGACCATGTGACTGAGTTCTGGCCAAGAGAATGGGAGGGGCTACAGACACACCACTCTAGACACAAGAATAAAAGTTTCCAGGTTGCCTAATAAGGAGTCCTACAGAGGACTCCAAGTGCCTACCCCAGAGATGGGCAAACTTCTTAAAGAGCTAGACAGTGCTAACTATTTTGCGTTTATGGGTCATATACTCTGTCACAGCTACTCAACACTGCCATTGTAGCACAAAAGCAGCCATGGATAGTATGTGAAGAAATGGGCATGGCTGTGCTCCAATAGAACTTTATTTATCAAAATAGGGGGTGGCTCAGAGGTTAGGGTTTTCTGACTCCTGCTTTAGAGGATGGCAGAGCCACAAAAGGGAAGGCACCTGAGTTCCCAAATGGTTGCATGGAAATGCATCCCTTCCCCACTGCTAGAAGCTAGCAACGCTTACCCTAACGCATTCGACAAGGTGGAAACTCAAAAGCTGTACTGTTACTGTGCAGGGGAAAGCCAAAGTCAAACACTCATTGCTCTTTCTTCTTGGTATTCCATGTGGAATGCTTTGGGCTTCAGAGATGTCAGCTTCCCTAATTCTCTTCTCACCAGCAATACTTTAAAAAGTATTGAAGAGTCATAAAATACTAAATATTAATTTTTAAATCTCCTATTTCTAATTACATTTGGACACTATGAGATTAACATCCATAGCTGTTTAAGATGTCATTTTTACATACAAGAAACCAAACAGGCTACTTATGAGGGCATTTTAAAAAGTAAGAAGTAAAGAATCGCTTTTATCTTTTATTATGCTCATCAGCTGCCACAGGTTGAGGCTGCCTGCCCTGGCTTTTCAAGTGCAGTGACATTACTGAGATTGCTCACTGCCACAGAGGATCAACAGGGTTGCTTGGCTCAAGATTCTGATTCATGTCTAATGAAAGATTCCATTCTTAATGAAAGTTTCCAATCTCTGTAAACTCTCTGGCATTGGGACTCAGATGTTAAGGATGGTTGAAATTGCTATCTACTAAGTTTTAGTGTTTTGGAACCTTATCCTTTGCATTAATCTGCCTGGTGATTTTTGGTGTTTCTGTCATCTTAACCTATAAATAAAAAGTTATGCACCAAAACAGTGGCTGGCACATCATGGGCACAGAATAAATAAGTATCATCTGGATATCGTTCTTTTAAATTTAATGCATAATAATATGTTATTATAATGACCTCAGGTCCAGAGCCATTAAACTTTGCTTGCCAAATCTCTTGTAACAACCACCACAACAAAACAGTAAGAGAAGCTGGCACATGTGAGATGTAATTTTAGGAGCTGACGAGGAGGGTCAGGGTGGATCATGGAGCTCTATACCTGTCCTCATAGGATGTCACCTGGATTGCCAGCACAGGCTGCTCACATTTAAAAACTTTTCTGATTATTTTATAACTCACAGCAATTATTTAAAAATTATAAAGATAAGACAGATATACAGAATGTTTTCTTATGAAAACATGCACATTACATCCTACAAAGTTCACACTAAACACATTACCCAGAATAGTTGGAGTTGCCTTCTTGGATAAATGATTTGGAAATCTCTCTCTTTTTTTGATAGTAATTATTTGTATGATAAAAATACTTTCTTGATGCAAGAATGGTTTTATGGAGCACATACCTTCCTAAGATATTCTTCAAATAGGATGATCTGTGGTTTCAGGCTGTTCAGCATGGAGAGCCATATAAGCCAATGGCCCAAGTGAAGTGCTTAAAGGGGACTTGGAGAGTACTCATGATGTTGATTTTTGTTATTAATTTCCAGTTTGTTTTAATAAAGTTACAAAAATAATATGTTCTCATGAAATTACTCTCAACTTTATTACAACAATTCTGCAGCAATATTAAGCCTTGACACGGTACTAGTAAATGTATGAAATAAGCCATTGTCATTTAAATGTCAGGCAAAAAGGAATTTTCTGTATCTTTCATGTCAGCTGCTATTTCCCTGAGGAATGTTCAGCACACAATGGCATACAGTGAAAGAACTGATGGGTATTTTACTTTAACAACCCTCAGATGTTTTATATTTCTGGTTGTCACCTAAAATTCTATTGTAAGCAATAAAGGAATCAAAGAATTCAGCTGAAAATGACTAATACAATATTTCCTACATTAGACTCCAGGCTTGCCTTTTCAAACAGGAAAAAAGTTGGAGAGAACTCATACAAAATTGTTAAGTACTACATCTAGTTACAAAGTCTTAAAACAAGGTTAATAGTCCAACAATGTAATGAGATAGGAATTACTAATCCTGAAATCTATGTTTAATCAGAGAACTGTATCACTGAGGTCACCTTTTATACATTACCTAATTTGATCCCTTCTAAATCTCCATAAGGCAAATCTCATCACCTTGAAGTTTAGAGAGAATAAGTAACTGGCCAACATAACTTAAAGCATACACAGAAGCCACAGTTTAAATCTAGGCTCCTTGGACTCTGAAGTCTATGCTCTTTTGGCCACACCATACTGCTTAATTCACACTTTATGTGGCAGATGCTGAAATAGTTTTCCCACTCCAGTTTATTTTCTCTCCACATGACTTAGTGTTTTCTTTATTAAAATCACATACTAGCAAGAAACCAGGACTACTTTAAAAATCAGTTAGGAAATTCAACAAAGCACAGTGTCTGTAGGCAGAGAATGTCTTCATTGCCCAGACACAGCTTCTGAACTGCATGTCCACACATCCCAGCTGGCCTGGCTTTCAGTCAGCATACCTGTATTGTCCTGGTAGAATTACAACCATTGGGTTGGGCAGAATAATAATCTCCCAAAGGTGTCCACATCCTAATCCCTGAAACCTGTGAGTATGTTACTTTACAAGGTAAAAGGGACTTTGCAGATGTGGATTTTGAGGTGAGGAGATTATCCTGGATTATCTGGGTGGGCTGAATATAACAGCAGGTCCCTAAGAGGAAAGCAGGCATGGCAGAGTCCGATTTGAAGATGCCATAGTGCTGGCTTTGAAGATGGAGGAAGGGGCCATGAGCCAAGAAATACAGATGGCTTCTAGAAGCTGCAAAGGTAAGGAAATGGATTCTCCCCTAGAGCCTCCAGAACCAACATAGCTCTGCTAATACTTGATTTTAGCCCAAGTAGGCTTCTGACTTCCAGAACTGTAAGATAGTAAATTTGGATTTTTTTAAGCCACTAAATTTATGGTAATTTGTTACAGCAGCCATAGGAAACTAACACCCTTTCAATTTCAACAGTGTCTTGTTTATACAATACTTATAACATGATAGACCTCAGACCAAGCTCTGACTTTGAAAAGCCAGTACACCCTCCAATGGAAAAGCCTCCATGTCAGTCTCTTCGTAGGCTAGTTTTGGGGGTCTCTGAAGCCCAGTCAAGCTCATTTCCTGTGCTTTTTGTGGATGGCTATAGATTTACTGCTCTGGATTCAATAATGTTGTCAGGTAATAAAGAATAGAAATACATAACCACTTCTCAAAGTCATGTAAGATTAGAGTTTGCAGAAGCACTATGCCTTTCAGACAGATGACTATAGAATTAGGTCATTTGCCTCCCAGGAACATGGGCTTTACTGTCCAGTCAGCACAGCAGTCAGAGCAAGAGGCAGGACTGTTGCAGACAGTGGAATAATGGGAGGGAAAAGGAATGGATTTTTTCCAAGAGTGGAAAGTGAAAAAACCCAAATAATCAATGTTAGGCAGGCGAGCTTCATTTAGTCATTTAGTTCTGCATGGATAAGCAACATCTGTGAAAAACCAGCCCTCCTCTCCGACATGCAGATATTTATAACCAGACCAGAAAGCTGCTTAGAGTAAAGACATTATCATTAAGTTAAAGAATAATCTGTAATTGTAGACCATAGCAAAACCAAGTGAGCTCTCAGAGGTTACTAGGTCACTGGTCCAATCCTCAGCACAGAAGCTGAGGCTCCTCCATACTCGGCCACATCAGTGTCCTGCTTCCTCTAGTCACGGGAACTCCTGCTTCCCAAGACAGTCTATTCCACTTTCAGTCGACTATTTGTTAACATTGTGTCTTTATATTTAGCAATAAGCTCATAACCTTCACCATTTGTTCCCAGTTCTACCTGCATGCAGCCATGTACAGTTAAGTCTGAACCAGGGGCCTAACCCTGGCTATACCCTAGAATCACCTAGAACCTTTAAACCTCTGATGCTTGGGTGCTCAGAATTGGTGTGGGAGATCCAAGCATCAGTATTTTATTTATTTATTTATTATTTAATTTTTGAGCTGGAGTCTCACCCTGTTGCCCAGGCTGGAGTGCAGCAGCACGATCTCGGCTCACTGCAACCTCTGCCTCCCGGGTTCAAGCAATTCTCCTGCCTCAGCCTCCCTAGTAGCTGGGACTACAGGCACCTGCCACCATGCCCAGCTAATTTTTGTATTTTTAGTAGAGACAGGGTTTCACCATGTTGGCCAGGATGGTCTTGATCTCCTGACCTCAGTTCATCTGCCTGCCTCGGCCTCCCGAAGTGCTGGGATTACAGGTGTGAGCCACTGCGCACAGCCATATCAGTATTTTTTAAATTCTCAGTTTCAAAATGGCTAAACCCTTTTCTACACAACATTTCATTTAGTTTAAAGATGGCTCTCCTGAAGGCTGATTTTCCACCATCCCTTTAGAGCACTGCCAGGCAATTAGCAGTTATTACTCGCAGCACAGGAGGGGAGATGTGTATGGAAGCAAACAGGGAATGCCTGGCAGTTCTAAGGCAGTGGCGGCATTTACTTGGTTCCTTCCATGTTTATACAAGTATAACCAAATAGAGAAATGAAAAATGTGATCGAAATTTAAAACTTTTGTGCTTCAAAGGACATTAGCAAGAAAGTAAAAAGACAATTACAAAATGGGAGAAATATTTGCAAAGCATATATCTGTTAAGAATATGGCATCCAGAATATCTGAAGAACTATTACAGCTCAATAATAAAAAGACAAGTAACCAATGTAAAAATGGGAAAGAATTTAAATACTTTTTCCCTAAAATATACTTTTCACGTATCTTTTCCCAAAGATATTATATATATATATATATATATATATGTATACACACACACACACACAGCTTTTCCCAAAGATATTTTACATGCCTATATACAGCTGCTTCTCCCACTCCCATACCATCACCATGACCATTTCTGAACGTTGCAAAATTTACCAAGACTTTTGCATTGACCATAATTTGCTCATAATGATAAAACTTCAATAAATGTTATTTAAAAGTCGACTGTCTGGCCAGGCACAGTAGCTCATGCCTGTAATCTCAGCACTTTGGTAGGCCGAGGCAGGTGGATCACGAGGTCAGAAGTTCGAGGCCAGGCAGGCCAACATAATGAAACCCTGTCTCTACTAAAAATACAAAACTTAGCCAGGCATGGTGGCGCATGCCTGTAGTCCTATCTACTCGGAAGGCTGAGGCAGGAGAATTGCTTGAACCTGGGAGGCGGAGATTGTGGTGAGCCGAGATTGTGCCCCTGCACTCCAGCCTAGGCAATGGAGCGAACCTCTGCCTCAAGAAAAAAAAAACAAAATCGAGTTTCTGAGATGGCACACCTGACTGTGGTGGGAAACCTGGGGCCTCTTATGCTGCCCTCTGTCTGCTCTGGCTCTCGACCTGCAGACCCAAGGCCGATGTTACAGACAGGGAAGCAGGGCCCCGAGGTCAAAACATGAGTTTTCCAAACAGTGACTATTTGACTTTAAATTCAAGCATTGCCTGCAGGACTCTCTTAGAAACTCTTTAAGGCAAATGAAGTTTTTAAAACATTTTTTGGATGTTTAAAATATGCATTGCCGAAGATGGCCGTGAGAAGTCAGCACCGGAATGCAGCTCCCAGCGAATGAGATGCAGGGGGCGAGAGGACTCCACGATTCCAAATGAGGTGCCAGGTTCGTTTTGGTGGGACTGATAGGGCACTAAAAATAGCCCAGGAAAGAAGCCGCAGGGCGAGAGCCACCCAGGGGGGCAAATCAAGACAGCGGGGGCATGTCCCCACCTGAAATGTGCAGCCGGCTCGGAGGGTCAGGGGACTCACCCGCTCGGTGCTCCGATTTGGATCCTGTGCTTACCTCATCCTTCCTACAACCCATGGTCCACAAGAGCCCTGCCAGATCCTGGGACGCCGTGGGTTGTCGATGCAAATCTGAGCAGTGGTACCTGCTGGGGGACCTGGATGGGAGTTTCGACTAACGCCAGCGGGACGGAGGGTTCCACAGAGGGAGGCAAAGTTGAAAGCAAAGAAACAGACCATAAGGCTTGGCAGGTCCCATGTCCACAGAACTCAGACTGAAGCCCTCGCTAGACAGCTTGGGAAGGCAGGGCCAATCTCACCTGCAAACAAACTCCAGGGCAGGACCACCCACCCAACAACCTGACTGAACTCGAGAGCCCAGCAACGCCCTCTACAGGCCAAAAAAGATACAGCTCCAACCTCAATAGAAAAAAAAGTCCACTCAGAGACTCCTCCTGAAATCACCAACTTCAAAGATCAAAGGGAAATAAATCCACGAAGATGGGAAAAAAAAAACAGCGCAAAAAGGATGAAACCATCAAAGAACAGAACACCACTTCTCCCCCCAGGGATCACAGCTCCTCACCATCAAGGGAACAAAAAAAGACAGAGAATGAATTTGACGAATTGACAGAAGTTGGCTTCATAATATGGGTAATAACAAACTTCTCTGAGTTAAAAGATCATGTTCTAACCCAATGCAAAGAAACTAAGAACCTTGATAAAAGGTTAGATGAAATACTAACTAGAATAACCAGCTTAGAGAAGAACATAAACTACTTGATGGAGCTGAAAAACACAGCATGAGAACTTCATGAGGCATACACAAGTTTCAACAGCTGAATCAATCAAGCAGAAGAAAGGATATCAGAGATAGAAGATTAAATCAATGAAATAAAATGAGAAGGCAAGATTAGGGAAAAAAGAGTGAAAAAAAATGAACACAGCCTCCAAGAAATACGGTATTATGTGAAAAGACCTAAACTATGCTTGATTGGTGTGCCTGAATGTGACGGGGAGAATGAATCCAAGTTGGAAAACACTCTTCAATATATTATCCAAGAGAACTTTCCCAACCTAACAAGGCAGGTTAGCATTCAAATCCAGGAAATACAGAGAACACCACAAAGATATTCCTCAAGAATAGCAATTCCAAGACACATAATTGTCAGATTCACCAGGGTTGAAATGAAGGAAAAAATCCTAAGGGCAACCCGAGAGAAAGGCCGAGTCACCCACAAAGGAAAGACCATCAGACTCACAGTGGATCTCTCAGTAGAAACCCTGCAAGCTAGAAGGGAGTGGAGACCAATATTTAACATCCTTAAAGAAAAGAACTTTCAACCCAGAATTTCATATCCGGCCAAACTAAGCTTCATAAGTGAAGGAGAAATAAAATCCTTTAAGGACAAGCAATTGCTCAGAGATTTCATCGCTATAAAACCTACCTTACAAGAGCGACTGAAGGAAGTACTAAACAGGGAATGGAACACAACCAGTAGCAGCCACTGCAAAAACATACCAAATGGTAAAGAATAATGATACAATGAAGAAGCCATGTCAACTAACGGGCAAAACAACCAGCCAGTAACAAAATGGTAGGATCAAATTCAAACATAACAATATTAAGGTTCAATGTAAATTGTCCAAATGCCCCAATCAAAAGACAAAGAATGGCAAACTGGATAAAAAGTCAAGACCCATAGGTGTGCTGTATTCAGGAGACCCAACTCACATGCAAAGACTCACATAGACTCAAAATAAAGGGATGGAAGAAGATTTACCAAGCAAATGGAGAGCAAAAAGAAGCAGGGGTAGCAATCCTAGTCTCTGATAAAACGGACTTTAAACCAACAAAGATCAAAAGAGACAAAGAAGGGCATTCCATAATGGTAAAAAGATCAATGCAACAAGAAGAGCTAACTATCCTAAATATATATGCACCCAATGCAGGAGCAACCAGATACATGAAGCAAGTTCTTAATGACCTACAAAGAGATTTAGACTCCTGCACAATAATAATGGGAGACTTCAACACTCCACTGACAATATTGGACAGATCAATGAGACTGAAAGTCAACAAGGATATCCAGGACTTGAATGCAGATTTGGACCAAGCAGACCTAATAGACATTTACAGGACACTCCACCCCAAATCCACAGAATACACATTCTTCTCAGCATCACATTGTACTTACTCCAAAATTGACCATATAATTGGAAGTAAATCACTCCTCAACAAATGCAAAAGAACGGAAATCATAAAAAACAGTCTCTCAGACCACAGTGCAATCAAATTAGAACTCAGGATTAAGAAAAAACCTCAAAACTGCACAATCACATGGAAACTGAACAACTTGTTCCTGAATGATGAATGGATAAATAATGAAATAAAGGCAGAAATAAAGATGTTCTTCGAAACCAACGTGAACAAAGACACAACATACCAGAATCTCTGGAACACATTTAAAGCAGTGTCTAGAGGGAAATTTATAGCAATAAATGCACAGGAAAGATGTAAAATTGACAACTTATTGTCAAAATTGACAGAGCTAGAGGAGCAAGATAAAAAAAACTTGAAAGCAAGCAGAAGACAAGAAAAAACTAAGATCAGAGCAGAACTGAAGGAGATAGAGATACAAAAAACCCTTAAAAAAATCAATAAATCCAGGAGCTTGTTTTTTGAAAAGATCAACAAAACAGACAGACTGCTAGCTAGACTGATAAAAAAGAAAGAGAGAAGAATTGAATAGATGCAATAAAAAAAGATAAAGGGGAGATCACCACCGATTCCTCAGAAATACAAGTTACCATCAGATATTACTACAAACAACTCTGTGCACATAAGCCAGTAAACCTGGAAGAAATGAATAAATTCTTGGACACTTGCCCCTTCCCAAGGCTAAACCAGGAAGAATTTGAAACCCTGAATAGACCAATAACAAAGTCGGAAGTTGAGGCAGCAATTAATAGCCTACCAACCAAAAAAGTCCAGGTCCAGACAGGTTCACAGCCAAATTCTACCAGACATACAAAGAGGAGCTGGTACCATTCCTTCTGAAACTATTCCAAACAATACAAAAAGAGGGAATCCTCCCTAACTCTATGAGACCAACATCATCCTGATACCTAAATCTGGCAGAGACACAAATAAAAAAGGAAACTACAGGTCAATATCCATGATGAACATTGATGCAAAAATCTTCAATAAAATACTGGCAAACTGATTCCAACGGCACATCAAAAAGCTTATCCACCACGATCAAGTAGACTTCATCCTGGAGATGCAAGGCTGGTTCAACATACACAAGTCTATAAACCTAATCCGCCACATAAACAGAACCAAAGATTATGGAAACCACATGATTATCTCAATAGATGCAGAGAAGGCCTTTGACGAAATTCAACAGCCTTTATGCTAAAAACTCTCAAGAAACTAGGTATCGATGGAATGTATCTCAAAATAATAAAAGCTATTTACAACAAACCCACAGCCAATATCATACTGAATGAGCAAAAACCGGAAGTATTCCTTTTGAAATCTGGCACTAGACAAGGATGCCCTCTCTCACCACTCCTATTCAATATAGTACTGGAAGTTCTAGTCAGAGCAATTAGGCAAGGAAAAGAAATAAAGAGCATTCAATTAGGAAAAGAAGAAGTCAAATTGTCCCT
>CAUYQU010017040.1:0-14558 GCA_963574635.1 Cheracebus regulus | reverse complement strand
CTGATGATTCTGCAGGAGCTCTGAAGATACGGAACTTGTATAGAGCAAAGGGAAGAACTGCTCTTTGTCTCCGAAGGGAAAAGCACACAAGTCCGCATGTGTCCACTGGGCTCTTTCAGAAACATCCCAAGATGTTCCCAGGAGATGACAATGAGGCAGCCACGGTCCTGCTGAGTCCTCAGAAATGGCCTTCCTAAGATAAGTGCTCCTTCCACACTTCTCCCCAAGGCGTCACTGTCATGGGGACGGTGGTCACCACCTGATTCTGAAACACGAAGATCTTGATTCTTTCAAACACCCAGAGGAAGATAAGCAGGATGCTGACATACTGCACCCAGGCGAACTTTACCATCTCCCAGAATCCTGGCTGATAACTACAGACAGTTAAGGAGTGGAGGGCCACATGGTATAAGTCAAAGTAAACTAAGGTTTAGGCCAGACAGGAAATGGCAAGAATATTTCAAATACTCTTAGGATGAAAGGAATGATAAAAGATTATTAAGAAATAAATATGGATGATTTTGACTTAGAAGAATGGCTCAGAAAGAAATATGAACAGGAAATGATTTTCCCCCCATGTATAAAGAGCAGACAACAGTCATTTATGTGGGAATACAGTGCTGTAGCAATTTCCAGTCAAAGGCTTCCCACATCTGTTCCTGCTGGGGACAACTTTGGAATCTTCCCTTTTTGGAAACTGAGCTACCACTGCCTCTCTAACAGAAAGGATATAATATGGTTTCCACAGTGTATTGGATGACAGCATTAATCACAAATAGAGTTTTATGGCTCTGCCCACCCAGCCAGATAATGTTGTGGTCATTCAGGATGGTGGCAACTGCAATACAATCATTAACCATTAATCAATGATGTGGCAGCCTTTTGGCAAAAAATATTGAGGGCTATAAATATTCTTTTTTTTTTTTTTTAAGATGGAGTCTTACTCTGTTACCAGGCTGGAGCATAGTGGCAAGATCTCGGCTCACTGCAACCTCCGCCTCCAGGGTTCAAGCAATTCTCCTGTCTCAGCCTCCCGAGTAGCTGGGACTATAGGCACATGCCACCACGCCCAGCTAATTTTTGTATTTTTTAGTAGAGACGGGGTTTCACCATGTTGGCCAGGATGGTCTCGATCTCTTGACCTCGTGATCCACCCACCTCGGCCTCCCAAAGTACTGGCATTACAGGTGTGAGCCACCTTGCCCAGCCATAAATATTCTTTTATTCCTGTGGGATATTCTGCACTTCAGAACAGAAAGAAATCATTTAAAAGCACAAACAATTGCATGTACAAAGTAGATTAACAAATAATTTAAGATACTTGTCAAACAAAATATTTGATATGGTCTGGCTCTGTGTCCCCACCCAAATCTCATATATCCCCACATATCAAGGGCAGGACCAGGTGGAGATAAATGAATCATGTGGGCCGTTTCCTCCATGCTGTTCTCATGATAGTGAGTTCTCATGAGATCTGATGCTTTTATAAAGGGCTTCCCCCTTAGCTCTGCTTTCATTCTCTCTCCTGCTACCCTGTGAAGAGGTGCCTTCCGCCATGATTGTAAGTTTCCTGAGGCCTACCCAGCCATGCAGAACTGTGAGTCAATTAAACCTCTTTTCTTTATAAATCACCCAGTCTTGGGTATGTCTTTATAGCAGAGTGAGAATGGACTAATGCAGTATTTATATTAAAATATGTCAAAAACTCAGAAGTAGTTGTGTGATCATCTACAGTTGTTGAATGGCTAACTGAAGGAATAACATATTGCCACTCTAAATAATATCAGTTTGTCTGGGCAAAGTTGTGCAGGCTTGTAATCCCAAGGATCTGGGAGGTCAAAGTGGGAGGATCACTCGAGGCCAGGAGTTTGAGACCAGCTTGGCTAACATATTGAGACCCTCTCTGTACCAAAAAACAAAAAAAGCTGGGCATGGTGTCTCGTGCCTGTAGTCCCAGCAGCCCAGTAGGCTGAGGTGAGAGGATCACTGAACCCACAGGAGCTAGAGATTACAATCAGCTAGGATTACAGCACTGCACTCCAGCCTGAGCATCAGAGCAAGACTCTGTCTGTTTAGGGGAAAAAAAATTAGAACGCTGTAGCAGCACAGGGAAATATTTACATTACATAGAAATACAAATAATGTGAAGGCCAAAGTGTTTCAATACTATCATAACAGGTATATTTTAAAAATCCACATAGTGAAGATAGTAAAGAACAACACATCGATTTCTTGAGCCATGCTTTTTAGTTTTGTTTTAAAATTCCCTTTATTATTGTGTGCCGCTAGTGTCTGACGTAAAATCAGAAAGCAATGGTGTATTTGCAGTCGTCCCCTTTGTGAAATGTCTGTGTGTAGTCTCCATGATATCTGGTTGCCAGGTAATACTGTAGATGCCTTTAGAGAAGAACTCAGCCACTGGCCAGCCAAATGTGCCGAGTCAACACATACCATGGCCTAGAGCTCTGTAAGGAATGAGGACACTGTGCCTTCCAGGAGGAAGCATGGGCACTCCTGTTCTGCTGGACTGCTAACGTGGGGAGAGTCACCCATGTTCTCAGTTTCTCTCTGAAAAGCGTGAACAGCAATTTGTCTTTGGCATCTGTTATAGGTGTGGTATGGGCAACAACTCAATTAGGCTTATATTTTTTAAAAAGGAAACCCATCAAGCCAGTGGTGGGATAAAGATGGCACTTAACCATCACTAACCTCCTGGACCATGGGATATTGGAAGGGTGGAGGGGTCCCAGGTCTGAAGATCAGGACGAAAAGGACAAATTCTGGACAGCACACTTGCCCCCATTGTTGAACATTCATGGGTTTTGACATTTGCATCACAAGGGCTCCAATTCTGCTTGTCTCTGTTGCCCCCAGTAACCTTGAAAGTCCTGAGCAGGGGCTGAATGAGCTCTACCTCTCTCACCGTTCCTCTCCTGGTAGGCAGCAACAATATGCAGGAAGTCATAATGGTAGGCAAAGGGGCTGGTCCCGTTGATCACGGATACCTGGGACACGGGAGAAGGATGTGGCGTGAGCACCTGGGAGGCTCCTCCTCTCTTCCTTCTACCCTCGTGACACCCAGGCTGGTCCCACAGACCACCCTGGTGTTCTTGGTGGCCTATTCCAATGTCAATAATCTTCTCTTCAAAGATGAATAAACATTTGCAACAATTTAAGTTCATTTACTCTGTCCTTCCGTCTGTGGGGATGGAAATAAGGGGTCAGTGTCAACGTTTCATACATTTTAAAGCTGTTTATAAAATCTCTCTCTTGGCTGGATGTCATGGCTCATGCCTGTAATCCTTGCACTTTGGGAGGCTGAGGCAGGAGGATTACTTGAGGCCAGAAGTTCGAGACCAGCACAGGGAACATAAAGACCCCGTTTCCACTAAAAATGAAACAAAGCAAACAAAGAAAAAACCCCCAACAAACTAGGCATTATGGTGCCTCCAGTCCTAGCTACTAGGGAGGCTGAGGAGGGAGAACTGCTTGTACCCAGGAGTATGAGGCACAGTGAGTCATAGGTGGGCCACTGCACTCCAGCCTGGGCCACAGAGCGAGACTCTATTTTTTAATAAAAAAGTGGGAGCGGGGGCAGGCACAGTGGCTCACACCTGTAATCCCAGCATGGTGGGGGGCTCAGGTGAGTGGATCATGTGGGTCCAGGAGTTAGACAGCAGCCTGAGAAACATGGCAAAACCCTTCTCTACAAAAAACACAAAAATCAGCCAGGCATGGTAGCATGCACCTGTAATCCCAGATCACTACTCAAAAGGCTGGGGTCGGAGAATCACCTGGGCCTGGGGAGGTCGAGGCTGCAGTGAGCCATGATCGTGCCACTGCACTCCAGCCTGGGTGACAGAGTGAAACCCTATCACACACACACAAGAAATAATAATAAATAAAATTGTTTTAAAAAGCGTTAGGTACGGTGGCTCAAGTCTATATTCCTAGTACCCTTGGAGGCTGAGGTGGGAGGAACACTTATAACTGATAATTTCCCTTTTTCATTTTCCAGAGTATGGCAGCCCAACTTCTATGGTCCCCATTGTGATAAAATAAAGGTGAGGAATGAGTGATTAGATGCATGAGTTCTGGACACAGAAAGTTCCTGGCTCTGTTATACTTTTTTTTTTTTTTTTTTTGAGATGGAGTTTTGCTCTTGTTGCCCCGGCTGGAGTGCAATGGCGCGATCTTGGCTCACCACAACCTCCACCTCCCAGGTTCAAACAATTCTCCTGCCTCAGCCTACCGAGTAGGTGGGATTACAGCCATGTGCCACCACGCCTGGCTAATTTTGGTATTTTTAGTAGAGACAGGGTTTCTCCATGTTGGTCAGGCTGGTCTTAAACTCCCGACCTCAGGTGATTCGCCCACCTCGGTCTCCCAAAGTACTGGGATTACAGGCGTGAGCCACCATGCCCGGCCTCTGGCTCTGATATACTTTCAAGCTTTGAGCCTTTGAGAAAATTAATCACTGGAAGCCCCAGTTTTGTCTTCTGCAAAATGAGTTCATTCTTTAAACAAGCATCTCTGTGAGCGTCTCACGTGGTCCGACAAGCCACGTGGATGCCTGGCAGAGGAGATGGCAGGAGCAAAAGCCCTGAGGTGGCAGCTGCTTCCTGGGTTTGAGGAACAGCAGAAAGACCAGCGTGGCTGGAAAGGAGCAAAGGGGACAGCGACGGGACAAGTCGCTGGAGCTCTGGGAAAGGACAGTGCGGGCGGCTGAGAGGTTGCTGTGATAATTAAAGGAGATGATACAGGTAAACCCCTGCACTCAGGAGGCCTGTGTTATGGGTTCAGTAAACTGTCTAGTAGTATTTCTGAAATACTTTACATGAACATTTCACATGATCTCTTGGAAACACATACTCCAAGGGTGTGTATAGAAGAGAAAATGTGTTTGTGTGTGTGCATGTGCACATGTGTACCTAAAAGCAATAAACAATTTAGTTATTTGACAAACACTGACTTTTTTTCTCTCTCCCTCTAGGTGTAAATACAGGTATATCTTCGTAGTCTGAAAAGACTTTATGGCAAGAATTCCTCAGAAGGCCCCTTTAAAGCCACCCACAGAGAAATGATATTTCTACTTTTCATTCCCCTCTTCAAAGAACTCAATGAACAGTATCACACGGAAACAAAGGAGCTGGACAATGAGAAGCACCCTTACATTGTATCAGGCATCTAGGCCGCCACAGCTCAGCAGCTGCAGCCTCAGGTCTCCATTCACAGGTAACTGGGATCCAGGGATAGCAAAGGAGGACTGGAGAAATGCCATGCTCTGCATCATGAGGGTCACCATCCTCTGAAATCATTAGAAGGACAAAACACCAAATGCCGTCAGATCTGAAGGGCTCTGGGTGCTAACAGTCACCTATCTTGGCTGAAACCTAAGGGGCCTTCACATACCCAGCATAGTCATGCAGGAAACACTGCCTAGAACTTTCTGAGCTATTAATAGCCCATATTAATTAATATGACCCAGTGAAAAACATTTGACTGGCCTAAGCTATCCCAAGCTACATGGGGAAGAGGGCCTGCTATAGTGTGGGTCTTCTAGAAATCGGGAGAAGGGCTCTGGTCTATGAAAAAGACACAAGAGAGAGGACGGCCTCCCAGCGGACTGACTCACGTATCATTGATAGGAGAAAGTCAGGATGAGCTGCACACCGAGAACGTGCTCCGTGGACTGCAGGGGAAGCTCCAGCTTAAAATGTAACATGTCCATCTTCCCATCCTGGTTCCTGTCTTCTTCTCTAGTCTAGGAAACCCAAACAGGGCCAGCAGCTCTGGTCACTAACGAGTCTGTGAGGAATCCACATCACTTCTATACATACACAATGACCCTCTGTCCTGCTGTATACAACAGGCGTTATATTCCCCACCAAAAAAAAGAGAAAAATAGACAGGGGTAAGTGCATTAATACTGGGGAAACAGATACAAAGTGCAAGGCCCCTGAACTTCCTATGTGAGTCTCTCAAATGTTCACTGGCCAAAATAAATGGGAACTTGAAGTGGCAATAACAAGACAAGAAACATCTGGATAGCATTTGTCTCATTTGATCCTGTTTTCTTAAGTTTTTAAATTTTATTTTTTTAAAGAGATAGGTTCTCCCTATGTTGCCCAGGCTGGTCTTGAACTCCTAGAGTCAAGGGATCCTCCTGCCTTGGCCTCCCAACGTGCTAAGATTATAGGTGTGAGCCCCCCGGTCAGATCAGATGTTGTTTTGAACTGGTGTTTTTTTTTTTTTTTCTTTTTTATAAACATGCCTGGATTTGCATGGAAAATTTAAATAAGAGTATCAAAATTGTCTTCTATGCCTCTAGAAACAACTTTTTAAAAAGAAAAACACCTAATCCTAATCATTATGCATTCCCCCAACAAACTCAACAGAAAATCATCAAGCTCTATTTATACATTCCGAAACCACAAGTATCTTTGCTTCAGATTCTTGATGTTGGACCTCATCTCATCATTCGTGTGAGGACTTGAAAGCCTTGTAGATCTTTTAGTACCAATCAATGAAATGAAAAAGGAAACTATGTCAAATCAGCAAAGCATTAAAACCACATCTGTATGATACATTACGGGCATGAAAGTAAGAAAAAGAAACAGAGATCTGTGGAGGAAAAAAGGACAAATTATAGCTCATGAAGCATATGTAGGCAGTGAAAAACAACTGATACCAATCCCAGCATCCTGTCTGACCTCAAACGATAAGCAGGAAAGGACGGCAACTGAAAAGCGACCACTGCTGACATGATCCCTCTGCACAACTCTGGATCTTTTTGCTACCAGTGATCCTTTCCCAGGAGGATTCTACTGTGTGGAGCAGCATTCCCATCTGGATCCCTGATCTACTGATTTGTTTTTATTCCCACCATTACTGTTATATGAGGAAAATAATTTTTGTAGTTTTTTGGACTAATAAGGTCATTTGAGACGAAAAAATCTCAATTTTCAGAAACTTTCAATTATTTTTTTCCTTCTAGACAATAATATCCTCATTCTAGGTCTTGTTTTAGAGAAATCTCCCTCCCTCTTCTCTTGGATACTTTCTCTCTGCCCTGTTTCATCAGATTCAGTGAGGGGTATCTGCTACCAGGGCTGATGATCAAGTTACTGAGGCAATGACGGACTAGTTATTACGAGTAGGATGAAAAGAGCCTGCCTTGTCTTCCTGTGGATTTTCTTCAGTTGGGATCTGGGTAGACAATGTTGTGTAACTGTCTGTGATGGATGCACGCCTTCTGGATCTTTAGGGTTAAACAGGAAGCAAAGATCACATTTCTTAACTTGCAACAGAGGATACTGGCCAGGAGACAACTGCCAGAAGAATCCAGACTCCAACCCACTGTGGGAGGGGAAGAAGCTCATTTCCTTTGATCTTTACGATAAATGTAAAGCCCCGGGAAAGCAGAACAAGTATTTTCCCCATTATATAGATAAGAAAATCAAGGGTCAGGGAGGTTAGGGCATTTATCAGAGATACAGCAAGTCATGGTGAAGAGAGAATTTCTTATCAGGACTTTGACTTCAAATGTGGTATCCTTTTCAGGACTAAAATATCCAGATTTATTTACAAATTCGAAAAGAAGATGGTGGGTTGGAGAACTCTTTTTGCAAAATGGCAGCGCCAGGCATCAAAGTCTGTATGCTTGCCTGTGTGCACAATTCCACTCTAAGTTCAGAGAGGAAAGACATCTGGCTCAGCACCATGAACAGTGTCTGCTTGTTAAATTCACTTAAAGTGCTGCACACTTTTTGAGGCACTACTATGTCTCAGGCACTATTTGAGATGATGAGAATATAGTGGTAAACAAAACAGACAAAGTCTCCATCCTAATGGAGCTTATGTTCCCAATCAAGAAGACAGAAAATAGATTAATAAATATGTATCAATTTCAAAGAGTGATAAGTGCCACAAAGAAAAATGAGGCAGGCTAGAATGAAATAATAATTAAGGTAGAATTTAACAGAAAGTTTTGTTGGTGGTGGTGTTTTTTTTTTGTTTTTGTTTTTGTTTGAGATGAAGTCTCACTCTGTTGCCCAAGCTGGAGTGCAGTAGTGTGAACTAGGCTCCCTGCAACCTCCACCTCCTGGGTTCAAGCAATTCTCCTGCCTAAGTCTCCCAAGTAGCTGGGACTACAGGCATGTACCACTCCTGATTTTTTTTTTTTATAAGTAGAGACAGAGTTTCACTATGGTGGCCAGGCTGGTTTCGAACTCCTGATCTCGTGAACTGCCCGCCTTGGCCTCCCAAAGTGCTGGGATTACAGGCATGAGCCACTGTGCCCAGCTTAACAGAAAGTTTTACAGAAAATATTCAGGATGACCTGACTTGTTGGAGGCCTGAAGGAAGTGAGGTGATGAGGGGATGGGTACAAGAATGTCTCAGGGAAGAAGAATCTAGACTCACCAAGTGCATGTGCTCTGGGTGCCCATGGGGCCAGTGCAGCTGGCAGAATGGGTGAGATGGAGAGCACGGCAGAGAGAGGGGACAGAGAAGTGAGGACACAAAGGGTATGTCTCCCAAAAACAACCTGTCACTAGCTAGACTCTTACCCCACGGGCTAGCAAAGGTTGGCTCTGTTATCACTTGTACTACTCAAAAAATCAATTACTTAATTCCATTTAGTTGAAAGTAAGCCTAACATAGGTGCAACAACTACAAAGGCAGGCATTCAAAGGCTACTGCTTCCTCAATACAAACTCCAGGTCACTATCTGACCTCCCACTGGTGTCTGGCCAAGAGAATTCACAAATGACACAACTACTTTACATCTATGAGGTATATACAGGATTTAAAACATTTATTATATCCATTGATTGTCCCATGTGATTCTTCCACATATCTCAGGAGAGAGGTGGGTGCTCTCATGCCTAGGATATGGAGAGATAAATTTTGTTCTTTTATTTTACTGCGGGGACAGAGCCTCAGTTGAACTACCACATGAACTAAATGAATTACTGCCCTTCCTCCAGCAATGAAAAAAGCCTCTTTTAGTCAGTAGTGTCAATCAGAAATTGAGGGCAGGATTCTGTGTTCAGGGTTTCAGGCCTCCACCTCTTCCACAACAAACCCATATCCTCCTGCAGCTTCTTTTCCAGCTGCCATTAGGCCGGGAGCTACTCCTGCCTTCCACCGCCCGGAGACTCACCCTCGCTGGCTGGCAGCAGCTCCACATGGAGCAGCGCCTGCGTCTGGATATTGTTTCTAACAAATGTGCACCCGCCAGAGCTCTGGCGCTCACACAGATCTCTCCTGCCTGGGCAGCTACTGTGGCCCCGGATCACTCAGAGCAGCCCAGCCTCCCGGCTGAGGCCCCCTCTCCACCACCCACTGCCAGCTCATTCCCGAGCCACAGCACAGGACCATGCTTCTCTTCCAAAGCAGAAAGACCATCTTCTATCCCAGAGTCCTCACCTGCCACTCCCAAATCAATCTGACCCTCTGACCACCCAAGCACCTAGTCTGCAGAAAGTTCTATGATGGCACCAGGAATTCACTGCCCAAAGTGGGCAAATGGGATGCAAACCTGCCTCTGAGAACTCAGACTAAGGCTAGGTGTGGTGGCTCACACCTGTAATCCCAGCACTTTGGGTGGCTGAGGCAGGTGGATCACCTGAGGTCAGGAGTTTGAGACCAGTCTGGCCAACATGGTGAAACCCATCTCTATTACTAATTAAAAAAAAAAAATTAGCCGGGTGTGGTGGCATATGGCTGTAATCTCAGCCGGCTACTTAAGACACTGAGGCAGGAGAATCACTGGAAACCTGGGAGGCAGAGGTTGCAGTGAGCTGAGATTGAGCCACTGCACTGCAGCCTGGGCGACAGACTTAGACTCCATACCCCCACCCTCTGCAGAAAAAAACCACCACCAACAACAACAACAACAAAAAAACAAGAATTAGTTGGACATGGTGGTGCGCTCCTGTAATCCCAGCTACCTGGGAGGGTGAGACAGGAGAATCGCTTGAACCCAGGAAGTGGAGATTGTAGTGACCCGAGATCACACCACCACTACACTATACCTTGGGCAACAGAGCAAGAGTCCATCTCAAAAAACAACAACAAAAAAGAACTCAGATTAGTCACCATTGGCTGCTGTCTGCCCCCACTGACCTGAAACCACCCCCTGGACCCCTGCTGTGGAAGGCTTCTGCCGGAGCCGTGATAAACACGGCTTTTTGCAGTAATTCAAGGCACTGCTGGAGCCTGGCTTCTTACTGGCTGTCCCAGAACCAGAGGGGCAGTGCCCTGATCTGCCAGAAACACATGAAGCTAGAAACTCCCAGAAAAGTGGGTCTGTATACAAGTGTGCCAACCAACCGCTAAGTGCTGAACTGTGTGTGCCACAGATTCCCATGTTAAATATGATAGGGCTGTGGCCTTTTAAGAGGAAGAGATCTCAATCTCCTGATATGTCTCTGCTATGTGAGGGCACAGAAGGCACCCAACTGCAAGTCAGAATCCAACAATGCTGGCACCCTGATCTCAGACTTCCAGCCTCCAGAACTGAGGAAACAATGTCTCTGTGTGTGTGTGTGTGTGTGTGTGTGTGTGTGTGTGTGTGTGTGTGTGTGTATAGAGACACAGTCTCTGTTACCTAGGCTGGAATGCAGCGATTGATCATAGCTCACTGCACCCTTGAACACCTGGCCTCAAGCAATCATCCCACCTTGGCCTCCCAAAGTGCTGACATTACAGGTGTGAGCCACAAGGCCAGCCAATGTCTGCTTTTTTTTTTTTTTTTTTGAGACAGAGTTTTGCTATTGTTGCCCAGGCTGGAGTGCAGTGGTGCCATTTCAGCTCACTGCAACCTCTGCCTCCTGGGTTCAAGTGATTCTTCTGTCTCAGCCTTCTGAGTAGCTGGGATTATAGGCACACGCCACCACGTCCAGCTAATTTTTTTTTTTTTTTGAGACGGAGTTTCACTCTTGTTGCCCAGGCCAGAGTACAATGGCACGATCTTGGCTCACTGCAACCTCCGCCTCTCAGGTTCAAGCAATTTTCCTGTCTCTGCCTCCTGAGTAGCTGGGATTATAGGCAACTGCCAGCATGTCCAGCTAATTTTTTGTATTTTTAGTATAGATGGGGTTTCACCATGTTGGCCAGATGATCCACCTGCCTCAGCCTCCCAAAGTGCTGGGATTACAGCGTGAGCCACCACACCTAGCCCCAGTGTCTGCTTTTTAAGACAAAAATCTGTGGTATTTCATTAAAGCAGCACAATCTGAGATACTGACACTCAACTCTTTCACTTCCCGAGGAGCACAGCCCTTGCCCCAGGAGGCCAGCTAAGTGTCTGACCCACATCTAAATTTTCTTTTCTTTTTTTTTTTTTGAGACGGAGTCTTACTCTGTCACCCAGGCTGGAGTGGGGTGGCATCATCTCGGCTCACAGCAACCTCTGCCTACCAGGTTCAAGAGATTCTCCTGCCTCAGCCACCTGAGTAGGTGGGACTACAGATTCCTGCTACCAAGCCTAAATTTTACATTTTTAGTAAGGACAGGGTAAGGACAGGGTTTCACCATGTTGGCCAGGCTGGTCTTGAACTCCTGACCTCAAGTGAACGCCCCCCTCAGCCTCCCAAAGTGGTGGGATTACAGGTGCACGCCACCATGCCCAGCTAATTTTTGTATTTTCAGTAGATACAGGGTTTCACCATGTTGGCCAGGCTGTTCTCGAATTCCTGACCTTGTGATCCACCCACCTCAGCCTCCCAAATTAATGGGATTACAGGTATGAGCCACCGAGCCTCTCATCAGTTTTCTTACTTTTTTTTTCTTCCTCCAACATGGAAAGGAGAACAACCCATCAGTTTTCTTAAAAGCTTAAAGGCCAGTTTGTAAATAGGACCTGGCATAGCAGCCCAGAACTGCCTTCAGGTTTTGAAAAGGGGAGGCACAATGCACCCTCTACAACACTGAACCCCATCTATTAGCTCCTTCAGTGCCTAAACATATTATACAACATCACTGAAGTCGCTTCAAGTAGGGGAAGAAAGCCTTTATTAATGCAGTATATAAAGCTATTTCAGATGGATGGGATTATTAAAGGATTCTAATAGCAAATGCAACTGCATATAAAACACTTCTTAAAAAGTGATTTCCCTTTAATCTACTGCACCTTAATTTGCCATCTATTTAATAGTTATTTGTCGACTGTCATATAGACTTTTCATTTCCCTGGCTCAACACTGTCAAAAACTTTATCACCATATCTTCCAGTATTTCTTTGTTCACTGCTTCAAATCAAGCGTGTGCATTATCTTCAGTTTTGTTGGCAGCTTCACTTTGGCAGCTAAAGGCACACCAGTTCCCTATAATGAAGTCAGACAACTGGTCCATAATAAAAGACTGCTGGGCATGGTGGCTCATGCCTGTAATTCCAGCATTTATCCCAAGCCAAAGCAGGAAGATGGTTTGAAGCCAGTAACTGGAGACCAGCCATGTGTGGGGACACGTACCTGTGGTCCTGGCTTCTCTGTAGTCCTAGCTACTGGGGAGGCTGAGACAGGAGGAGGACTGTGTAAGCTCAGGAGTTCAAGGTTACAGTGAGCTATGATCGTTATCACTGCATTTCCACATGACAGAGAGAAACCCCATGTTGTTAAAAAAGAAAAAAAAAAAAGCCTGGGCATGGTGGCTCACACCTGTAATCCTAGTATTTTGGCAGGCCGAGGTGGGAGGATCATTTGAGCTCAGGAGTTCAAGACAAGACTGGGCCACATGGGGAGACTGTGTCTTTACAAAAAATAAAAAACTAGCTGGGCACAGTGCCTCACAACTGTGGTCCCAGATACTCAGGAGGCTGAGGTGGAAGAATCACTTGCACCCAGGAGCTGGAGGCTACAGTGAGCCATGATATCACCACTGTACTCCAGCCTGGGCAACAGAGTCAGACCCTGTCTCAAATGAATAAAAACAAAATAAAAGAATATAAGGAGAAATGAGATTAAGCACCATGGTAGAATGGGCCCCAAAAGATGTTCAAATTCTCATCCCTAAAACCTGTGAATAGGTTATAAGGCAAAAGGTGTTGAAGGAATGGTTTGCTAGAATATTTAACAAAATGAAGAAAAGAATAAAAAAGAAAAAGAAAAAAAACCTGTGATTAAATTAAGGATCTTTAATCAGCTGTGATTAAAGATCTTGCAGGAGGGAGTTATTACTCATTTTCAAGATGGGTCTAAAGTAATCACAAGTTTCTCTGTGAGAGGGAGACAGGAGGTCAGAATCAGAAAGGTTTGAAGACGTTATGCTCCTGGATTTGGAGAAGCGGGGGGCCATGGGCCTAGGAATGCAGGTAGCCTCTGGAAGCTGGCAAAGTCAAGGAAGGAAATTCTTCCTACAGCCTCCAGAAGGAACACAGCCCTGTTGACACTTTGGTTTTGGCCCAGAGACATCCAATTTGGACTTCTGAGCACCAGGACTATAACATGATAAAATCTATATGATTTTAAGCTGCTAAATTTGGAAAATTATAGTAACAATCGCAAAATTAGACAAACATTAAGAATGTATTCATTCATCTGTGAATATTTATTTATTTATTTATTTTTGAAACTCTGTTACCCAGGCTGAAGTGCAGTGGCATGATCTCAGCTCCTTGCAACCTCTGCCTCCGGGGTTCAAGCAACTGTTGTGTCTCAGCCTCCTGAGTAGATGGGATTACAGGCATGAGCCACTACACACAGCTAATTTTTTTGTATTTTTAGTAGCGACGGGGTTTCGCCATGTTGGCCAGGCTGGTCTCAAACTCCTGACCTCAGGAGATCCGCCTGCCTCGGCCTCCCAAAATGCTGGGATTATAGGCATGAGCCACTGTGCCCAGCCCATATGTATTTATAGAACTCATTCTATATGCTGGCAACCCTGGTGAAAAAAAAAAGTCTAAGATGCCTGCTCTGAAAGAGCTTATTTAAGAATACATTTTCAGAGAGAAATAGCAGTGAAAGAGAACAAACACAGCAGAATCCTCTAGTAGATCCTGTATTAACAAAACGGGTCTATAATCACCAGCTCCCTGGCCTCTAACCTCCACAGCAGAGTCAACTAACTCCCAATCAAGGCTTTAAGACCAACCTGACCCCAAATGGCAGCAACGGAAAGAACCTGAGCCGAGCGGGCAGCATGATGCTCAGCACGCAGTCCTCCTTCCAGCTGGCCCCACTCTAATCTTGTGTTTCAGCCGAACAACTGGGTCAACAAGGCTACTTCCTCTTCTGGGGTTCTAAGCAGACCACATGAGTCCTCCAGGGGGTTAGGAGTCTTATGTGGTCCTGCAACTCTATGCTGAAGCTGGGCTGCCTTGATACTAATCGCCCATCAGCCTGCAGCCCTGCACATTGTCCACTGGGAGCCTCCTCTCTTGCCAAACCCCACCTCCCTGCCTGGAGGTCCAACTTCCACTCCTCCCTAACAAGAGGACGTGCCCACTGAACTACCAGCTGTAGTCAACCACCTCTCTCTGGATACTGCCTGCCTGCTCCTCCCTGGTTCTTGGGGGTGCCCCTGGCCTGTCTGACCCCCGTGGTCTCTGGGTC
>CAUYQU010017039.1:0-13426 GCA_963574635.1 Cheracebus regulus | reverse complement strand
TTTCATACACGTCATTCCTAAACCCTTCACCATTTATGCCATTAACTGGATTTTCTAACTTTTTGGGGTTTTTTTTTTTTTTTTTTTTTTTTTTTTTGAGACAGAGTTTCATCCTTGTTGCCCAGACTGGAGTGCAATGGCTCCATCTCGGCTCACTGCAACCTCTGTCTCCCAGGTTCAAGCGATTCTCCCACCTCAGCCTCCCAAGTAGCTGGGATTACAGGCATGCACCACCACGCCTGGCTAATTTTGGTTTTTTAGTAGACACAGGGTTTCCCCATGTTGGTCAGGCTGGTCTCAAGTCCCGACCTCAGGTGATCCGCCCACCTCAGCCTCTGAAAGTGCTGGGATTACAGGCATGAGCCACTGCACCCGACTCTATGGGCTTTTTTTAGGGGGGTGGGTGGAGAGGTACATTTTTGCTATGAAAAATTTGTGTGAAATGCACAAATACTAAAGACAGCATTTGATGAATTTTCACAAATGCATACATATGAGTAATCCAAGCCCTGTCAAGATAGTGAACATTGTGGTCAGGTGTGGTGGCTTATGCCTGTAATCCCAGCACTTCGGAGGCCAAGGTGGTGGGTGGATCACTTGAGATCAAGAGTTCAAGACCAGACTGGCCAACATAGTGAAACCTCACCTCTACTAAAAATAGAAAAATTAGCTGGACGTGGTGGCACACACCTGGAGTCCCAGCTACTTGGGAGGCTGAGGCAGGAGAATCACTTGAACCCTGGAGGCAGAGGTTGCAGTGAGCCGAGATTATGCCATTGCCCTCCAGCCTGGGCAACACAGCAAGACCCCATCTCAGAAAAAAAAAAAAAAGAATATCCCTTTCTACTCTTCTTTTTTTCTCCCACTTCACCTCTTGTCCATGGTTTCTTTGGTGTTCTTCTGGGTATGTCTGAGAATTCAGTGATTGGCAGAATAAGAGATGCATGCTTGAAATTTCCAGTCACCCTATTGACAACTAAGGTTTCACTGTTTGAAGTCATTATAGTATCAACTATGGGAATACTAACTGAAATTACTGAACCATCTATATGAAAATGTTCTGAAGTGTCCATCCTTCTCCTTAGAGCTCTTCTTGACCCTCTTGTAGATTCCCTAGTTAATGCCTACAGAGGTCCGCCTTTTGAAGATCCATTTGTCCAGTCAGTACGTTATTCCAACTTGAGAATAGCTCTCGTTGTGCTCAACTCTTCTTTGCTTGAGGGTTACTGGAGTCTTTGCTCTGCCCTTTAGCGGTTCTCTCTTCTCAAGCTTGAGCTCTATTTTAGAGTCTTCATTGTCACTGTATCTGTCAGAATCATTACTTCCATTCTGCCACGTATTTTCTGCTGAAGAAGAAATTGTTGGCAGAGGGGCAGATCTTTATTCTGTTCCTTGCTCCCGCAGTTTCAAAAGCTTTCTTTCATATAGCTTCCTAGCCCACCATAGAACCAGGATTCACTCCGTATTTCACAAGCTGTTCCAAAAGATCTTCATTAGTGAGCTCTGTTACATGCAGATGGTCTTTATCATCTTGTCTGGGTTTATCTGTTTTGTGGCTTTCCTGCCAGTTGCGGCCCCGGAGCCGAGACCGGGGTGGGCTCGCGCTGCTTGTAGCTGGAGAATTCCAGGGGCCCCTTGCTGTTGGCGCCGGTGGCGAGCAGCGGCCCTGCTATGTGATTTCAGACTGTTTAGTAGCTCAGATCTACTGCAGCGGTTTGAGACGGAAGAGATTGTGTAGGCAAAGTCTTTTACGTGAGTTCCTCAACCTCATGAGAGAATACATATGAACTGGACTGTCTACGCCTCTTTACAGGTTCCAAAATCCAAAATATTGAAATATTTTGAAATTATTAGCTACTATACTTTGGATACAGATAACTCCTTCACTAAAGCGTTAGGGACAAGCAGCAGGAGTCACAGTTTTAATATTTTCAACTCCAAAATGGACCGAGAAATTGTGTAACTTTCTCCCGCCAGAAAGTTCAAATAAAAAGCGCTTAAAAAAAAAAAATTCCTTCCCCTTTATTTTTCCGGGGCCGGCGCAAGGTGACTGACGTAATTCCTGCCAATTGTAGGAGGCTTCCTTGAGCGTGGTCGCGCTCCGTCGGTTTATGAACAACCAGCCAATGAGAGCGCCGTTGCTTCAGTTAGCGGGGACCCACTGAAGAAGAAGAGTGGGTATTGGCCATAGCCTGAGGCTTCTGTCCAATAGGAGTATGACTGCCAGCCCCTCTGGCGCGGAGCTTGAGCGGCTCGGGAAGTGGCAGTTGGCGTTGGCGCGTTCGGAGTTGTGCTGAGGTAGCTAGAGTTTTCGGCGGGCTCGCGAGTCCGGCCGCGACCTACTGGCGTCAGGTGAGGAGGGCTCTTGCTTCTCCCCAGGTCTTGGGCCTGTAGCTTCTGGATAACTTCCTCACGCCTGATTTCTAGATTGGGGTCCCGGACACATCTCACCAGGTGGGCTTGCGGGCGGGCTGCGGCGGCCCGAGGTGATTCGGGCCCTCTGGGCGGCGCCAACAGTCGGGGCTGAGGAGCCCGAGCCCCCGCACTTTGGGGGTGGTTGAGCGTGGGGGTTGGGCAGGCAGGAGCGCGTGGCGATTACGGAACGAGCGGAGTTCGCTGCTGGCGGGTTTTTCCGGGCGGGGCTGTGGGGTCCCCCGGCCCCTCCCCCGAGAGCCGAGCCTCGGGCTCCTCAGCGGCGATGCCTGGTGCCAGCTATGAACGCAGGTTACTTCATCACTTTCAAGTTAACGGAAGAACTTCATTTTTAATTTCATCACGGAAACTGTGGCGACTTGAATTATCTCCGTTTTACAGGCAAAACAAGTTGAACCGAGAGCTTAGGAAACCCCCCTAAAGTTTCCCATGCAGTAAAAGAGCAGGGATTTGATATTTTTCTTTTTTGTCTTTCATTTCCTCCTCTTTTCTCTATTTTCTTTTCCTGTTAGTCTCCGTGTTGCGCCCACGCTGGTAGAGCTCACTGCAGTCTCGAACTCCCAGGCCCAGCGAGCCTCCTGCCTCGGCTTCTCATAGTAGCTGGGACCACAGGCGCGGCCACCACGCCCAGCTCATTGTTTTATTTTTCTTCTTTATTTTATTTATTTATTTGGCCTGTTGCCCAGGCTCGAGTGCAGTGGCGCGATCTCGGCTCACTGCAGCCTCCGCCTCCCGGGTTCAAGCTATTCTCCTGCCTCAGCCTCCCGAGTAGCTGGGATTATAGGCATGTGCCATCATACCCGCGAACTTTTTGTATTTTTAGGAGAGACAGGGTTTCACCATATTGGCCAGGCCGGTCTCAAACTCTAATCTCAAGTGGTCCGCCTTTCTCGGCCTCCCAAAGTCCTGGGACTACAGGCGTAAGCCACTGCACATAGCCTGTTTCATTTTTGGTAGAGATGAGAATCTCACTGTGTTGCCCAAGCTGGTCTCGAACTATAGAGCGTAAGCGATCGCCCTGCCTCGGCCTCCCAATGTCCAGGGATCACAGGCGTGAGTCTTCCAGCCGGCCAGAGCAAAGATTTAAACCAAAGTTGGCCCGACTTCCCCCACCTACCTCCTCTGAACCTGTTAATTGAGGGACTTTTATCCCCACCTGTTATGGCTTTGATTGAAAGCTGAGTAACAGAGATGACAAGTCAGAGTTTAACATGTTAAGCCTCGACACTCACAGCGCACATTAAAAAAACAGCATTTGTGTGACACGCTCAAGGTTGGGGCGCCCAGCCCATGATCTTGCTCTAGGTACCTCCTACTGGTCCACAGTGGTTAGGAATCCTCAGCTCCAGAGCTGCACCATTCCATAGAACTTTCTGTGGCGAGGAAAATGTTCTGAATTTCTGCTGTCCAGTATGGGAGCTTCCTGCCCTATGTGGGTTTCTACCACTTGAAATGTGACCAGCACAACAGAGGAACTGACTTTTTTTTTTTTTTTTTTTAAGGCAGGGTCTCTCTCTCTCTCCCAGTCTGGAGTACAATGGCATAATCTTGGCTCACTGCAGCCTAGACATCGCAGGCTCAAGCAATTCTCCCACCTCAGCCTCCTGAGTAGCTGGGACCACAGCTACTAATGGCTCATTTTTTTGTATTTTTTTGTAGAGACTGGGTTCTGCTATGTTGCCCAGGCTGATCTCTAACTCCTGGTCTCAAGCTACCCGCCTTGGTCTTCCAGAATGCTGGGATCATAGGCATGAGCCACAGCTCCTGGCCGAACTTGATTTTTATTAAATAACCATATGTGAGTAGTAGCTATGGGAGTGGACAGTGTGGCCCCCTAGATTCTGCTCTTTTTGGTCATTTTCTACTCTTTATCTTCACTGAAGCTGAGTTGCTTAATGTCTCTAGAGTACATCTAGAAGTAGCTTGGGCCTTATGTTCTGACACACAATTGTTGGGAAACTGTTCTTGTACCCTAGAAACACATTGAAAGCTTTTATTTAGCTAGCCAGCTGCAGTAGCTCACTCTTGTAATCCCAGCTCTTTAGGAGGCCCAGGGAGGAGGTTTGCTTGAGCCCGGGAGTTTAGTACCAGCCTGGGCAACGTGGGAAGCCCCATCTCTACAAAAAATGTTTAAAACTTAAAGTATCTCACATTGTTCAGTTTGCAGACTTTGACTTTCCCACTTACTTTCACTGCTATGCCACTCTCCATCCTGGTCCTAAGGCTATGTTGTTCAAACCTCCAGTTTTCTTCAGCATAGGGGGAGGAGGGTTTTGTTTTGTTTTGGCTGGCTGGTATTTGTTTGAGTAGGAAACAGGCTAACTACCTTATTGGCTTTTAACCAACTCCCCTCTTTTATCTCTATCTTTCAATAATGCCTTTTCTGGTACCTGATTTTCACAATCCCTTTAAGTTGAAATTAGCTTGCTTCTCAATAACACAACCCTTACCCCAACCACTGTGCCCTTTGCAGGCATTTAAGTTTTATCTTTTGGCTCTGCTAAGTAGTCATCAGTCATCAGTTTCTCCTTTATAGCCTCAAAAAACTGGTCTGCATATCATATCTTGTTTGCATTTGCATTGTCCTGTTGTATTTATCCTTTGTTTAAAAAATGTCTGCCAAGCATGGTGGCTCATGCCTGTAATCCCAACACTGGAAGGCCGAGGCCAATGGATCACAAGGTCAGGTGTTGGAGACCAGCCTGGCCAGTATGATGAGACCCCATCTCTTAAAAATACAAAAATTTGCCAGGTGTGGTGGCATGTTCCTATAGTCCCAGCTACTCGGGAGGCTGAGGTAGGAGAATCGCTTGAACCCAGGAGGCAGAGGTTGCAGTGAGCCGAGATCGAACCACTGCACTCCAGCCTGGGGACACAGCAAGACTCTATCTCAAAAAAAAAAAAAAAAAAAATTGGTAGGGGGAGTTATGTTTGTGGGTTTTTAGGAATGACTGGAGTGAAGAGAGAGAGATACATACATGTGCTTTGTATACCATGTTTATTTGAATTCCCTGCATTTATTCAGCCTACTCCATTCTGGCCTCTAACCCCATCACTTCAGGAAAACTGCTTTTTTAAGTCACCTGTCCTTGCCAAATCTAGGGGCCATTCTTTCCCCCTAGTAGCACTTGACACTTAATCGTTCCTTCCTTGAAACATTCTTTTTCCAAGACACTACAGTCCCATGTTTCCTCCTACTTTGTAACCTTCCTTAACTGGCTTCTGTTACTCTGTTGTCCTTTTACCAGTAGTGTCTCTGGCTTTGTAGTACTTGGCCCTCTTCTATCATTCTGTTCCTCTTTAGGTGGTTTAATCTGCTTTGGTGATTTTAAGAAGCATAACTATCCTGAAGATTCTTAAAGCTGTCTGTTTCTTTTCATCTACACTGCTACCTCTCTTGCCTAAGTCTGTGACCTCTGGTCTGGACTCTCACAATAGCCTGTACACTGGTCACCTAGCTTGTGCTCTTGCACCCCTATAGTCTATTCCTAACACAGAAGAAACTCCTTACCAAAGCCTATGGGCCCTTTAATGATAATGTCCTGCTGATCAGTCAAACCCATGATCATCAGGGACCTAAGAGTTTCCTTCTGAAACTCTTGGCTCTTTGCATAGTCAGCGTTTTAAAATCCTGCATACCTCAGGCCAGTTTTCAGTCTTTTAAAGAGTACTTTCCTCACAATTGTGTCTTAGTTTTTCCTTCTTGTCTCCTCAACGGCAAATACCATAACCTATGATTTTCTCATGTATTTGTTTATTAACATTCCACTTGCTAGTATGTAAACTCTGATACACGAGATCTTACCTGTCTTTGTCTCTAGGGTGTCTGTCTGCATAACAGATGCTTAATAAATATTAGTTGAACACCCATTTCCTTATAAGTCAGATGAAAATAAAAGCATATGCCTTCACAAAGTAATTGAGGGATAAGTTATACTGCTGTACTTTAAAAACTAGGTGGTAGGAGCCAGGGACAGTGGCTCACGCCTGTAATCCCAACACTCTGGGAGGCAGGGGATCACGAGGTCAGGAGATCGAGACCATCCTAGCTAACATGGTAAAACCCTGTCTCTACTTAAAATACCAAAAAAGAAATTAGCCAGGTGTGGTGGCATGCTCCTATAGTCCCAGATAGTCAGAAGACTGAGGCAGGAGAATCGCTTGAACCCATGAGGCAGAGGCTGCAGTGAGCTGAGATCATGCCACTGCACCCCAACCTGGCAACAGAGCTAAGACTCTGTCTCAAAAAGAAAAAAAAAAAAAACTAGGTGGTAGTGAGGCACAGTGGCTCAGTCCTTTTGTCCTGGCACATGAGAGGTGAAGCCAGACTTTCGAGACCTGTTTGGGCAACACAGGAAGCCCTCATCTGTATCACAAAACCAAAAAAAAAATGTTATTTTATTTTTTTTTTAATTTAAAAACTAGATGGTAGTTTTCAAACTGATGTTATGGAATTAAAGATGGGAAACATAATGAAAAGAACATAGGTGCTTAATATTTGTTGAATAGACTAAAATGGAATTCGAAATGGAAAACAAAAATGATAGGATAAAGTTTGTGCAGCCTTTTTGGAAAAATTAGGTAAACTTTCATTTTGAGTTAGTAACTCAGTTAACTTGAGTTAGTAACTCAGTTAAATTTGCAAGTGTGAAATTTCTCTGTTTGTCCTTTATAACTGTTGATGCTGTGAAAGATTTATATTGCCTGCTAAGATTAGATACAGCATTATATGTATTTGATTTTGGAGAATGTCCATATTCAGCTTGGGACAGAGAACTGCAGCATGTCTGAGAGATTACTTTTAGACCCAGTAGTTTAATCCCCTAGGTTAATAGATCTTTCCATTTTGGAAGATATTACTGTCATCACAGGACTTCATGTTTTCCAAGGGCAAACTGGAAAACTGGTTATAAATGCTTGTTGTAGAGAAGAAAGTCAATTACCAAACACTTCTGACTTAAATAGTTAAAATCCTCTCTTGAAGCATCTCAGTCTTGCTAAGAATGATGTTAAACATAAATTCAGAAAGAACTAAATATGATTCTGTCAGCTACATAGCATGTTTTATCTATTTCATTAATACTTTTTACAAATATTGTTTCTCTAGTGATGGCTCAGGAAGCAATGGAATATAATCTTCAGGAACAGTTAAATCATGCTGCAGAACAGCCAGCTCCTGCTGACATGGCCAGCAGCCAAGGGGGACCACCCCTCCTCCAGCTTGTTCCTGCTGATGTGCTCAGCAGCCAAAGGGTACTACCCATCCTCCAGCCGTCTTCTGCTGAAGTGGTCAGTAGCCAAGGGGAACCAGTCCTGCTCCAGCCTGCTCCTGCTGAAGTGGCCAATAGCCAAGCAAGACCACCCCTGCTCCATCCTTCTGCTGAAGTAGCCGATAGCCAAGTGAGACCACCCCTGCTCCAGCCAGCTCCACAACTGTTCATTGACCTGACAGAAGAAGTAGAGGTCATGGGAGAAGACAATGTGGAGAACATCACTCCAGGGGCTTCAGAACAACATGGGCAGGCGTCTGGTGCTAATCACAACATCCAGGCATCTTCATTGCATTCAATGACCAGCTTCATCAATGGGCTACAGAGACTTCATGGCATGCTGGAATTCCTGAGACCTGCCTCTTCAAACCACAGTGGAGGGCCAATAAGAACAAGAAGGAGGATATCTGCTTCACGGAGGACAAGAGCTGGAGGATCTCAGAGGACAGACAGTGCCAGGTAAATAAATACATGGATAAGTTCGTGATCATTGCTGTACTAGCAAATATGAAACTGAGGCTCTGCCATTCAGGGACTGACAGTGTGACTTTTGGCAAGTCAGATAACTTCTGACCCCCATTTTTTCATAAGTCAAATGGAAACAAAAGTGCTTGCCTTACTTCACAAAGTAATGAGAGAATAAGTTAAACTGTCTTGAAAACTAGGTGGTAGTTTGTTGGCAATCTCTGTAGATTAGCTGTTCTTCAGATTGTGTCTTGTACACCACAAATTATTTCTTAACTTGCAAGTCTACTCCACTCACCCAAATTCATTATTTGCTGGCACTCCACTTAGAGGCACAGTTAATGTTCACAGTCTTTGCTATGAACTTGCTTCTTGAAGAGCTTAGCTGTCAAGTGTTGACAGTGTTATTATGAAGAATAACAATTGTCTATATCATGTCTGGTTTTTTGTTTTAAAACTGAGTCTGTCTCTGTCACGCAGGCTGGAGTGCAATGCCATGATCTTGGCTCATTGCAACCTCCCATCTTTCAGGGTCAAGCGATTCTTCTGCCTCAGCCTCCCAAGTTGCTGGGATTACAGGTGATTGCCATCACGCACAGCTAATTACCCTGTCTGTTTTTCCAGCTTGTTTATTTTATTTCACATTTGGTCTTCTAAGTGTTTTCAAAATGCTTAGAAATTTAATTCAACCTTTAATTTGTATGTGAAGGAAACTGCTACCCTGAGAGAGGTCTTTGTTCAGGGTCTCATAGCTATAGCATAGAAGAGTTAGGACTGGTATCGAAACCTGATCTGCCTTGTTTTCTACACAGGCAGATGGAGGCAGCATCGATCAAATCCCTTTGTTTTTCTTATTATTTGTGTATTTCTTTTTTTTTTTTTTTTTTTTTTTGAGACAGAGTCTCACTCTGCTGTCCAGGCTGGAGTGCAGTGGTGCAATCAACAGTTCACTGCAGCCTCAGCTTCTCTGGGCTCAGATGATCTTCCTACCTCAGCCTCCTGATTAGCCTGTGCCACCATACCCATATTTTCTACCCATATTTTCTAACACTGAAAGTATTGAGATGATATTAAAAAGTAGTAGCTAGGTTATCCATTACTCATGTTTTACAAATGAGGAAGCTGATGGGATAATTTGTGATTTGGTTGTGAGGCTGGAATTGGAATTGCGCCTTCTAAATCTAGATTCAGCATCCTTTTTCATGGATCCTGCTGATTTTATGTTGGGGCTTGCCATGACTGTGGCTCCAGTCTGTGTGTAGTACCCATGACGGATGACAGGTGCCTAGTTCTGTGTTGACAAGTATTGCCAAGCATATTACTCTGGATTTTTTTTTTGTTTTTAAGGCAAGAGTCTTCCTCTGGCGCCCAGGCTGGAGTGCAGTGGCGTGATCTCAGCTCACTGCAACCTCTGCCTCCCGGATTCAAGTGATTCTTGTGCCTCAGCCTCCTGAGTAACTGAGATTACCGGTGTGCACCACCAGGCCTGGCTATATTGTTATTTTAAGATGTCATTACTCACATTATAAAGGCAGGGTAAGATTTCATACATTTGTGTTATAGGTGAAGGCACCTTATGGTGCAGTCTGGGGACCCTGCCAAAGTAAGTGGGCTAACTTTCCCTGGCTGAGAGTTGTGAGTGGTGTCTCCAGGAACTGGCTGTCAGGAAGCCTCTTGGCGTAGTCCTCAGTCTTGCTTATCCATGCACTCATTCTTGTTGGGGGACACAGAGCGGATTCCCCTTGGTCAGTCATACTCACTTGTATTAACCATCTCATGGGTGATACCTATAAACCATATGCCAACTTACAAAGCAAAATAGAACCACCAGAGAGCCACACAGAAGCCAGAATCTGGTCCGAAAATTGCTTGATGTGGCTGGGCTTGGTGGCTAACACCTATAATCCCAGCATTTTGGGAGGCCAAGTCAGGCGGATTCCTTGAGGTCAGGAGTCCAAGGCCAACATGGTGAAACCCTATCTGTACTAAAAATATAAAAATTAACCAGGTGTGGTGGCACACACCTGTGGTCCCAGCTACTCAGGAAGTTGAGGCACGAAAATTGCTTGAACCAAGGAGATGGAGGTTGTAGTGAGCTAAGATCTTGTTACTGTACTCCAACCTGGGTGACAGAGTGAGTCTCTGTCTCAAAAAAAAAAAAAACATTCCTTATAGAATCTGCTCAGGGAATGATTTATACAGAATGTAAATGTCGAAAGATGTCAGTCAAGCTATTTGGCAGCCATAATCTGTCTCCACAAAGGGAATAAACCTAAAGGCCTAAAAGGTCAGGAAGTGTGCAATTAAGTGGAAAGAACATAAATTCTGGAGCCAGATAAATGTCATATTAAAACTTTTTTTCCTAAAATATGGGCTTTCCCAGGACTAATTTACTTGTAACTTCTGAATTTCTTGAGATGAATTTCTCAGTGTGATGTTTGACATTTACTCACCTGCCAGACTGTCCCTTGGCCAGGTGTTGAAAGCCTGGGCCAAGGTGAACAACTTTTGACTCAGAGTTGGCCAAGAAGCCAAAGCTACAGAAAGTAGTGATCTCTTCTTCCCAACAGGCTTAGCTGAGGTCACAAACTCCTTTCTTGTTTGTTTGAGGCAGTTTCATTCTGGCTGCTTAGGTCATTCATCAAATAGTGATAATACTCCTCTGTGTGATAGACTAAACTTTACCCTAGATAATATTGGTGAATAACACAGATCACAATACTTGTTGTTATGGAGCGTGTGGAGTCTAGGACTACAGAGGGTAAGGAAGGAGCAAAATATATTCAATTCAAAGGTGATAAGTGCAGGGAAGGAGGAGGATTTCTTGGGTTCTAAATCTGTTCCCAGGGAGAAACTCTAGCGCTGCTTCCTATTGGTTTTCATAGTTCCACTTTCCTGTGTTCTTGCCTGACTTTGGAAATTCTTTGCTACATAAAAGCAATATTAAAGTGATTTTTAAAAACATCATTATCACTTTTTTACTGGATTCTATGTAGAATGTTATTGATATACATGTCAAGAGCCTAACTCTAGTATGTATTTGAGTAAATCCTCTTATAAAATGCTTTTCTTTTTCTTTTTCTTTTTTTATTTCTTTTTTGTTTAAAATGCTTTTCTTATATGTTTATTCTCATGGTAGGTATAGCTGCCCTTCACTCAGAATCTCAAGAAATGAGTGGGTACACTTGCTTAGCACCGTTTAAAAAGAAAACCTGGCCGGGCACAGTGGCTCATGCCTGTAATCCCAGCCCTTTGGGAGGCTAAGGCAAGCGAATCACCAGAGGTCATGAGTTTGAGACCAGCTTGGCCAACATGATGAAACCCTGTCTACTAAAAATACAAAAGTTAACTGGGGGTGATGGCGGGCACCTGTAATCCCAGCTACTCGGGAGACTGAGACAGGAGAATCGCTTGAACCCAGGAGGTAGAGGTTACAATGAGCCGAGATCTCTCCACTGCACTCCAGCCTGGGCCACAGGGCAAGAATTCATCTAAAAAAAAAAAAAAAAGAGAGAAAGAAAAGAAAACCCAGGTGATGTCAGTGAAAATGGCAGAGTAAGGAACACAGAGAATTATCTCCATAAAAGCAGTGAAACAGCTGGCAGAAATTTGTCAGAATCAACTTTTTCATAATTCGGGAAACTAACCAAATGCTTATAGCAATCCAGGGAGTGATTATTAAAGAAAAACAGCTGCATCTCAGTGAGCTCTGTGGCATTCCTTATTCCTATCCCCTTTTCCAGCTCCTTGGTAGTCTTGAAAACCAACTACCTGTAATCTTAGTAAAAACCAACAGCCTGGCAGGCACCAGAGGAAACAAAATGGGATTGGAACACCTTCAAAGCCTCATTCCCAGAGAATTATCTTTATGTCACCTGTTCGGTGGTTCTTTGGAAAACCCTGCCTGCAAGACTACTCCTGACTCAGAGCAATGCCGAGAGTGAAAGCCTCATTATCTTCCCTGGGGCCTGCCTGAGGTGATGGATATTCAGTGGGACAAACAGTAGACTAACCAATAAGAGGGAAAGGAAAAGCTAGGAATGAGATCAATTCCGTCACATCTTCAGGCTCCACTTCTAAGTCTAGTTCTCTTGCTCTTATATCTGCATTACTTCAACTGAAATCTTGAGCCCCTCAAAGTCATCCATAAGCATTGACATCACCTTTTAAATTACTATTAATATGATATTTTGGCCTCCTCCCATGAATCATGAAAGTTCTCAGGGACATCAAGGATGTGGACGCAGTGGTTATAATCCCAGCATTTTGGGAGGTTGAGGTAGGTGGGGCAGATTGCTTGAGCTCAGGAGTTCAGGACCAACCTGGCCAATATGTTGAAACCTTCTCTGTACAAAAAATACAAAAATTAGCTGGGCATGGTGGTGCATGCCTGTAGTGCAGCTACTTAGGAGACTGAGGTGAAAGGTTCCAGTGAGCCAAAATCATGCCACTGCACCCCAGCTTGGGTGACAGAGCCAGACCGGTGGATCCTTTCAAAGTTTTCAGTTTACTTTGTCCAGATCCAGTTGAGGAATCACTGGCAGCTATCATCTTAAATTTTTAAAAATTTTTTAAAAAGACTTCCCCCACAGCTAAGAGTCATACAACAAAATATTTCTTTTTCTTTTTTTTTTTTTGAGATGGAGTTTCACTCTTGTTGCCCAGGCTGAAATGCAATGGTGTGATCTCAGCTCACCACAACCTCTGCCTGCCAGGTTCAAGCGATTCACCTGCTTCTGCCTCCTGGCTTCTCAAATAGCTGGGATTACAGGCATGTGCTAACTGTCTGGAGGAGGGCTCAAGGGTCCTCAACAACCCCCACTCAGGCCCTGGCTGTAGGAAAAAACTTATCTGAAAAACCCCTTGCACAAGAATCTCCTACTCCACCCAAACGCCCGCTCAACAGTTCACCTTATCAGCTCTCCCCCAGCTTCCCGCCCTGCCAGCCTGACCGACCAATCATCACCTACCTCATCAGCTCTCCCCTAGCTTCCCGCCCGGCTCCCGCCCCACAGCCTGACCAACCAATCACTACCTGTCACATCAGCTCTCCCACCTCCCAGCACCTCCCACCACCCCGGCCTGTATAAAAATCATAGAACAAAGAAACCCGTCGCGTGGTTGCTGGCTCTTCCCTTGTGTGCGAGTCCAGCCCGCCCGGAGACTCTCCAATAAAGCCTGAGCTTTTTGAATCGCCTCATGTTGTTCGGTTGTGCTTCGGGGTTCAAGCGACAAGGGTCCGAGGGTCCGGGCAGGTC
>CAUYQU010017038.1:0-14127 GCA_963574635.1 Cheracebus regulus | reverse complement strand
ATTGAAATCCTTTCTTGTCCCTATTGACCATTTCATATCTTATTTTATGAATATCTCTGTCGAAGTCTATTGTCATTTTTATTGAGTTGTCCTTTTACAATTGGGTTATAAATTTCTTTACATTTTCAGAAGCAAATCTTTTGTCAGAAATCTGTTGTAACTATTTCTTCCCATTCTGAGTCTTCTCACTTTCTTTTTCTTTTTCTTTTGGCGGGGGGCGCCAATGCTGTCGTTTATTGCGCGGAATGGGGGTGTGGGGTTAATGGGGCGTGGGCGGGCATTGCTGCCTGGCTCGTCAGTACATTGATCACGGCGGCGGGACCCCAGCCTCGCCCCCGCGCCCTGCGCAGCCAGCACGGCCCGCCCCTCGGTGCCAGTGCTGGAGGGAGCCGGGCTGCTGCTCCCGGAGGTCACCGCGGGACGCCAGGTGACGGGGCTGGGCGGGTTATTGCGTGAGCGTGATGTGATGGGGGCAGCGGGAAACCAGCGGGCCAAGCATTGCGCTTAGAAAACAATCCTCATCGGACAGCGGGCCATCTTGGGGGGATTGGCGGGGCGGGGCTCCACAGCCGGCTCCTCTCGGCCACTGGGCTGCCCCGTCCGTTTTACAGCTGGGGGAACTGAGGCACCGAGGTGAAGGGAGCCCCCTCGCAAGCGAGGCCGCCGTCGGGGGCAGGGGAGATGGGGGTGGGCGCAGGGCGATGGCGGGGGACGGCCGGGGGCGCAGAGGGGGCTGTCCCACCGGCCCGTCCGTCCGACTATGGCTACCTACGTCTGTCTATGGCTTCTGGGCAGGCTGGCGGCCGGGGCAGCGCAATGGCATGGCTTTGGTCTGGATGACGGCCCCGCCCCCGGCCTGCCTGGGCGCGCGGGGCGGTGGGCAAGGGTCACAAGTTGGACAAGAGGCGCGAGCACGCGGAGTCATGGGGGTCCAGGCCACCGGCGGCGCCGGGCGAGGCTGAGTCCCTGGGCGCGGCGGCCCTGACGGCGGGCGTGGGCCCCAGGCGCGGCGTAGAGCTGCTGGCCGGACGCGCAGAGGCCGCAGGGCCGGGCGCTCCGTGGGGCAGCGAGGGCTGCGAGGCGGACAGTGGGCGCGACGCGCGGCTCAGACAGCGCGTAGGCAGGGCGGGCCCGGCGAGGTGGGCGGCGGGTGAGCCGCCGTAGGGCGAGGTCCGCGGTGCCCGGGGGCTGGCGGGCGCGCCTGGGGGGCTGGCGGGGGGCGGGGGCCCAGGCGAGGTGCGGCGGGTGCAGGCCCCGGGGGCGAACGGCGCACCAGGCGCGGAGAGCCGAGTGCTAGCAGCTCCACGAGCGGCCGAGCCACCTGCAGGCAGAAGCTCATGGCCACGGCCGGCTGCAGCGTGGCGATGGCGGAGGTGACCTGCGGCGGCGGCGGCGACCTGCGGCGGCGGGAAGAGGCCCACGCGCTGGCCCAGCTCGGCCTGCTGCGCCATCTCGCGGTCGTACTTGACGATCTCCTGGACGATGGCGTTCCCCTGGTTGTTGAACACGCCCGAGTTGAGGTCATGCTGCACCTTGCGCAGGAGGATGGAGTTCTTCTTGCCGATGCGGTCCAGGCGGTCGGCGGCCACCGTCTCCAAGGCGCGCCGCATCATGGGGTACTCTCAGCACCTCGTTGAAGTTGTCCACACTCAGCGAATAGAGGCGGCAGTAGGTGTCGGCCCGCACGCTTGCCGTGCGCCGGCCCCGCGTGAGCAGGCAGATCTCTGCACGTGGCGGGCAGGGGGTCCTCAGCGGCTGGACCCCCGCCCTGCCCAGGCACACGGCCCGGCCTGTGCACTTCCGCCCTGGTCTCCCTGGTGCTCGCCCCGGCCCCCCGTGCAGGCCCCTGGCTCTGCGCTCCGCGGGGGGCACGCACCCCCTTCCGCCCCTGACTCACCCCCGAAGTAGGAGCCGTCAGAGAGCTTCATCTCCTTGTTGCCCTTGGTGAGCACGCTGACCACGCCGTGCTGGATGAAGTACATCTTCTTTCCGATGGTGCCCTCGCGGATGATGTAGTCACCTGGCTGGAAGACCTCGAACTTGAGTTTGGTCAGCATGGCCGTGACGAAGTTGGGGTCGGCGTTGGCGAACAGTGGCATGGAGGCCACCAGCTTCCGGCAGTTGAAGTTGACAATCTCCTGTGGGTGGGGGAGGCGGGGCTGAGTCCCGGCAGACCTCCGAGGCCCCCTCGCCTGCCTTTGGGGTCTCCCCTCTCGGGCGCCACTTTCCTTCTCTGTGACACGGGCTGGGCCCGCAGCGAACAGAGCTGCCGCCGCCAGGAACGAGAGAGAGAAAACGCGCTTCCTCCTCCTTCCTCGTCTGACACCGCGCTGGCGACCTCAGCCAACAGAATGGGACGCGGCAGCTGCAAAGGGCGCAGCAGCAGGGTGGCGCTCACGCCTGTAATCCCAGCATTTTGGGAGGCCGAGGCAGGAGGACTGCTTGACCCCAGGAGCTCTAGACCAGCCTGGGCAACATAGTGAGACCCCCGTCCCCAGACACAGAAAAAGCCAGGCGTGGTGGTGGGTGCCTGCAGTCTCAGCTACTCAGGAGTCCGGGGCAGCAGGATGACCTGAGCCCCGGACGCTGAGGTTGCAGCGAGCCCTGGTCCCCATACCACGGCACTCCAGCCTGGGCCACACCGCGAGAACCTGTCTCCGGGGCGCGGGGGGAAGGCCAGGCTCGGCGGCTCACGCCTGTAATCCCAGAACTCCTGAGGTCAGGAGTTTGAAAACAGCCTGACCAACATGGAGAAACACCGTCTCTACTAAAAATACAAAAAGTCAGCCAGGCGTGGTGGCCCACACCTATAATCCCAGCTACTTGAGAGGCTGAGGCAGGAGAATCGCTTGAACCCGGGAGGCGGAGGTTGCCGTGAGCCGAGATCGCACCACTGCCCTCCAGCCTGGCGACAGAGCGAGACTCTGTCTCAAAAAAAAAAACCCACAGCATTAAGGTTAGATCCAGTGAGTCCACTTCTGGGCATGTGCCCAAAAGGAGGAGCAGGATCTTGAAGCAATCCACACACTCAGCTCACAGCAGCTCCACCCCCACAGCCTAAAAGCGGAGGAGGGTGCCTGGAACCCCAGCTACTCCAGAGGCTGAGGCACGAGAGTCTCTTGAACCCGGTAGGTGGAGGCTGCAGTGAGCCAAGATGGCGCCACTACACTCCAGCCTGGGCAACACAGCAAGACTCCATCACAGAAAATAATAATAATAATAATACGCCTGTAATCTCAACACACTGGGAGGCCAAGCTGGGTGGACACCTGAGGTCAGGAGTTCAAGACCAGCCTGGCCAACATGGTGAAATCCCATCTCTACTAGAAATATGAAAATTAGCTGGGCATGGTGGCGGGCACCTGTAATCCCAGCTACTCGGGAGGCTGAGGCGGCAGAATCGCTTGAACCCGGGAGGAAGATGGAGGTTCCAGCAAGAAACTGGGTGACCCCCAAGATACTAACACACATTATAGAGTTGCAGTGACTGAAGCTGTGTGTGTGACACTCAGAGCAGAAAAGCCAATGGAATCCTTGAGGCCAAGATTCAGACGAACCTGTTCAATGCAGTAAGACCCCATCCCTTTAATAAAAAAACTTCAGGCCGGGCGCGGTGGCACGCGCCTGTAGTCCCAGCTACTCGGGAGGCTGAGGCAGGAGAATCGCTTGAACCCGGGAGGCAGAGGTTGTGGTGAGCCGAGATGGCGCCTTTGCACCTCAGCCTGGGTAACAAGAGCAAAACTTCACCTCAAAAAAAAGAAGGTATGGAACCCCACGTACCTATTCTGTCTGGTAGGCACACACGGTACAACGCCTGTACACGTCAAGAGCTTACTCCACATCGACTGCGCACAGAAAACATACATGAAACACCCGCTGGACACAGCATGAAAACCTTGCCCAGAAAACAGGATCCTAAGTTAAAAGGCAAACGGCCAGCCGGGCGCGGTGGCATGTCATCCTGGCACTTTGGGAGGCCGAGGCGGGTGGATCACTTGAGGTCAGCAGTTTGAGACCAGCCTGGCCAACATGGTGAAAACCTGTTTCTGCTAAAAATGCAGAGTTAGCCGGGTGTGGTGGTGCACGCCTGTCGTCACAGCTACCGGGCTGGGCAGGCTGAGACTTAACGGCTCGAAGCTGGAGGCAGAGGTTGCGGTGAGCCGAGATTGCACCACTGCACTCCAGCCGGGGCAACACAGCGAGACTCTGCCATTGGGCTAAGCTTTTTATCATCGTTATTATTTATTTTATTTTTGAGGCGGAGCCCCACTCGGTCGCCCAGGCTGGAGGGCAGCGGTGAGAACTCCGCTCACCGCAACCTCCGCCTCCGAGGTTGAAGCGATTCTCCTGCCTCCGCCTCCCGAGTAGCTGGGATTACAAGCGCCCGCCGCCACGCCCGGCTCATTTTGTATTTTTAGTAGAAAGTGGTTTCACCATGTAGGTCAGGCTGGTCTCGAACTCTCGACCTCAGGTGAGAGTGTCGGGATGACAGGCGTGAGCCACCGCGCCCGGCCATACGTGGTTCCAAAGATGACTTCGACTTCTCAACACCTGAACGAGGACGCAGCAGCCCAGGAGGGGGGCTGTGGGTGGCGCGTGCGGCCGAGAGGACAGAGGAGCTGGGAGGGGAGACGGGCTGGTGGCTAACGGCCAGGTCTCCTTTTGGGCTGATGAGAATGTTCTGGAGCTGCTGGTGGTGACCACTGTGTTAATACTAAAAGCCACTGAATTTTATGCTCTTTGCGGTCTGTGAGTTACATCTCCACAAATGAATGAAGATTGCAGTCATCAAATGCAATTAAACATTTTCGGCAAAGCAAACCACAGTGATGCCCCCTGGGAGGTGGTGCATGTAAATGCCCCCCAGAAGCATTCCCTGGACCGAGGCACGGTCTCTAGGTCCCCACTCCGAGGGCCCCCCAGCGCCGCCTTCCCTAGGTCCCCGATTCCTGAGGGCCCCCCTGCCTGAGGGCCCCCGCTCCCTAGAGCCCCCTCCCTGAGGGCAGGACCTCCAAGCACAGGGCAGGGGACGCCGTTGGCGCTCAGTAACTGCTTGATGCATGTCACGGTGGGACGACATCTTCCCGAAAGTCAGGCTGACGTGCCGACCCCCGGGTCCTGTGACTGGGACCTCATCTGCAAACAGGGTGTTTGCGGACGTGACCCAGTTATAAGGAGAGGTCAGGGAGAATCGGGTGTGCCCTGACCCAGCCACTGACGAATTTACAGGGAGACACAGAGATACATCCCAGCCACTGACGAATTTACAGGGAGACACAGAGACACACGGGAGAGGGCTGCGGGCAGGCAAGGCAGAGCTCAGGAAGCCGAGGGCACGTGGGCCCCGCACCCGTGAGAGGCAGGAAGGACCCTCCCGGGGGCCGCAGGGGGAGCTCGGCCCGGCCCACACCTGGATTTGGGGCCTGCGGCCTCCAGGACGTGGGAGGCTGAGCCTCTGCTGCCCTGAGCCACTCAGCCTGTGGGTGTGTGTGTGCCCACGGCCCGGGGAACCTGCCCAAGGTCACCAGGCTACAGGGGCAGAGCTGGGCATTAAACCCGCGCCTCACCAGCCTGAGTGCCCCAGGGCCTGGCGCTCAGCAGTGCGGCTCCTCCCTCCCCACCCTGCTGTGGGTCTGCCCTGACCTGTCTGGCACACAGCCCGCACGTATGCTAAGAGGGCAGCGGGAAGATGGGGCGTCCCAGGGGTGCAGACGCCCACGGAGCAGTGCCTGGGGCGGGGAGGGTGGTGCGAGCGCAGACCTAGCTCAAGTCCCTCCTGCCATAGCCGAGGCACCGCGCCTCCCTCCGGGACCGGCTCCTGGGCGCCAGGAGAGGGAGGCCGCGCTGTGCCCGAGGCTGCCTCCTGCCCGCCGGCGCCAGCCTCACCTCCCGTAGGGGCCCGTTGAGCTCGCCCAGGATGCTGTCCTCGTCGAACATCTTGCCCTGGTAGCGGTGCTCGTAGTAATCGTGGATCTTCTGGCGGAAGTCGGCCGGCAGCTTGTGGAAGGACATGTACTGCTCTACTTGCTTGTACTGTGGGGAGGCAAGGCTGAGTCAGACACCCCCGGCCCACAGCCGGGAGACGCGGGCACCCTCCATGGGTCAGACACCCCCAGCCCACAGCCAGGAGACACGGGCACCCTCCGTGGAACAGACACCGCCCCCGACCCACAGCCGGGAGACGCGGGCACCCTCCATGGGTCAGACACCCCCAGCCCACAGCCGGGAGACACGGGCACCCTCTGTGGGTCAGACACACCCGGACCACAGCCGGGAGACGCGGGCACCCTCCGTGGGTCAGACACCGCCCCCGGCCCACAGCCGGGAGACACGGGCACCTGCCTGTCGGCCACACTCAGCCCCCACTGGCCTGTAGCCAGAAGACAGGCCTTCGCACCTGCTTGTACTGCAGGGTGGGGGCAGGCTGGGTCAGACACAGCCCCTGCCTGCAGCTGTGAGGGAGACAGTCCTCCACCCCACCCAGGGGCCACCAGATTCAACAACAGCAAATAAAGAGACTCCCATTTAAACCACAGTTGAGTTCATTCCAATGATAAACCCAATTTTTTTTTCTCAGAGACAGGGTCTTGCTCTGTTGCCCAGGCTGGAGCGCAATGGCACAATCACAGCTCACCGAAGCCTCCACCTCCCGGCTCAAGGGGTCCTCCCACCCTGGCCTCCTAACAGGGAACACAGCTGTGCGCCACCACGCCTGGCTGATTTTTGGTAGAGATGAGGTCTTCCCATATTGCCTAGGCTGGTCTTGAACTCCTGGGCTGGAGCGATCCTCCCGCCTTGGCCTCCGAAAGTGCTGAGATGACAGGTGTGAGCCACCTTGCCCAGCCAACTCGAATCTTTTTTTTTGAGGAGTCTTGCTCTTATCACCTAGAAGTCTGGAGTGCAATGGCGCGGTCTCGGCTCACTGCAACCTCCGCCTCCTGAGTTCAAGCGATTCTCCTGCTCAGCCTCCAGAGTGGCTGAGATTACAGGCGCCCACCGCTACACCCAGCTAATGTTTGTACTTTTAGTAGAAACAGGGTTTCGGGCCGGGCGCGGTGGCTGGCGCCTGTCATCCCAGCACTTTGGGAGGCCGAGGTGGGCGGATCATGAGGTGAAGAGATCGAGACCATCCTGGCCAACATGGGGAAACCCCAGCTTTTTAAAAAAAAATAAAAATAAAAAATAAAACATATATATAAAAAAGATTATCCGGATGGTGACGGGCACCTGTACGCCCTTGAACCTGGGAGGCAGAGGCTGCGGTGAGTTGAGATTGTGCCACTGCACTCCAGCCTGGGTAACAAAGGGAGAATCCATCTCAAAAAATAAATCTGTAAGTAAATAAAATTTAACTTGGGTTGCAGAAAAATAAGAACAATGTTTGGTGTAAGTATATCCCTTGTAATATTTGAAATATACTAAGAAAATCCAATGTTTCTCTGAAATTCATATGTGACTAGTGTCCTGAATTGTTTTTAAATGATTTTTGGCCTCCAGACTTAAGCGACCCTCCCACCTCAGTCTCCTGAGTAGCAGGGATTACAGGTGTGTGCCACCATGCCCGGCCAATTTTTTGATTTTTTGCAGAGATGTTGGCCAGGCTGGTCTTGAACTCCTGACCTCAAGTGATCTGCTCGTCTGTGCCTCCCACAGTGCTGAGATTGCAGGCAGGACCCACCGTGCCCGGCTCGGTGTCCTGAATGTTGCCTGGCAACCCACCCCCTGAGGAATGGGGGGGCACCTGACTCTCTGAGGGGAGGGACCAGGCACCCTGACACACAGAACCCCTTTCTCAGGGCCTCCAACCCTGCAGGCACTCTGACCCCCTTCCCTGATCTTTCTAGAAACTCTCGGGTCAGCCCCTCCCGAACAGGCCGGGTGGGGGTGCCAGGCCCTGCCGTCCCCAGGATGGTGCCACCCGGGGGCTCCAGCCTCACTTCCGACCCAGTGCGCCCGGCCGCAGCTGCCCTGAGCTCAGCGGGCCCCGTGACGGCGGGCGGGTGGTGGCACCAGCTTATGTTTGGGTGTGAGGCCCGTGGCTTCCGGACAGCCGGGCGACTGGCACGGGGCCCAGCTGACCCGGCCGACCCTGCCAGCCACCGCCAAGGGGGGCACGTGGCTCCCAGCCAGGACCAGCCAGCCGGGCCGCACGCTGGACAGACAGGGCCGCCTCACAGAGGGAAACTGAGGCACAGAGTGGCGCACGAGGCCCAACTCCAAAGGCCCGCCGCCCATGGGCCCAATCCTCATCTCCCTCCACCCCTCCCGGCTCCTCTGTGTCCCCGCCACGGCAGAGCCCAGGATTAGCCCTGTGGTCACTGCAGGCCACAGGCCACGGCGGGGCAGCCCTGCTCTCCCTGAAGCCTGGCCCCAACTGCCGGCCACCGGCGTGTCCTCAGGTGACCCCAGACCTCTCAGACCCCACCGGGCCCCTTCCCACCCCAGCCCCATCCGGAGCCAGGCTAGAGACCCCCAGGTGGGTCCCGCCTCCTGCAAAGCCCGTCTCTCCTGCTCTGGCCCCAGGTCCCCAGTACCGTCTTCTGCCCCAGGAGCTTCCTGATGTCCGAGGACTGGCCCTGCACCGACCCCAACGCAGCCTCTTCCTGCCCAGCCTGCGTCCCTTCCCCAGCTCCTCCCCCACACCCATCTCCAGGCTTCAGACCTCCCTCCCCTTCCTAGGCTCAGCCCACCGTCCTCAGAAGGGTTTGGGCTCCTCCTAACCGCAGCCACAGACCCCCTAGGGTCCGCCCTCCCCACCATGCTGCCTCTGCCCTGAGCATGCCATCTGCCTCCCCCATCAGACCCCAGGCCCATGCCCGCCTTTCTCAGACCTTCTCCTGGTACTGGCGCCGTGAAGAGTCCAGCGACTGGATGAGGGCAGTGGCGTGGCCGATGAACATGGCGTAGCAGGTGGCACCCACGATCATGCTGAGCATGGTCAGCCAGATGTCCGTCATGCTCTCGGGCGCCTGCCGGCCGTACCCGATGCACAGCATGTGGCTCATGGCCTTGAAGAGCGCGAAGGAGTACAGCTCGCTCCACGAGTGGTTCTGCAAGGGCACCAGGAAAGGCAGCAGTGGGCGGCTGCCCACGCCCCCGGACGCCCCGACCCCCAGGGCCCACCGCCGTCCTCTCCCAGGCAATGGAGGTGGTGAGCTCCCCGTGCTCTGAGGTAACCAACAGAACCGGAGACCCAGGCAGATGACATGGTTTGCACACTGGTCATGGTAGGTCGGCGGTAGGGCCAGGGCTGATGCTCCCTGCCCACTTCACTCCTGGGGAAACTGAGACCCCCATGGCGAGTCTGGACCCTGCCTTTTGCAGCCTCTGAGATGGGAACATCTGTGAGGTGAAGAGGACGTGAAAGTTCCAGGGGACACCTGAGCCGGACCACAGGGGCAGGGTGGGCAGAAGCACCAGGCCGGCCCAGGAGGTCCTGCCCCCCTGAGTCCTCAGCTGACCCGCCCGGGGAAGGGGGGCCGCGGGGCCCTGTTCAGGAAATGGGGCCACGTGTGCGGGTGGGAGCCAGACAATGAGCCGACTCAGCCTGGGCAGCTGTGCCAGGCTCTGGGAGGGGCGCTGGCGGGCTCTCCCTCTGCAGCTCTGACCCCATCAATGCTCACCTGCTGTGTCCAAACCAAACACATCCCAAGTCCCACGTGTGGCTGAAGGCTGGGGCACAGCACTCCCCAGGCGGGGACAAAGGCTCACCGGGCGCTAACCTGACTGTAACACTCCTTTAAGTCCTCTTATCAATCAGCACGTCTCCGCTGAGCAGCTGGGGGCATCTGGGCCCGCCTCCATTTATCATTCCTGTTTCTCTCATTTATGTTTATGTATTCGTTATTTTTTGAGACAGAGTCTCGCTCTGTCATCCAGGCTGGAGGGCAGCAGCGTGATCTCGGCTCACGGCAACCTCCGCCTCCCGGGTTCAAGCGACTCTCCTGCCTCAGCCTCCCGAGTAGCTGGGATTACAGGTGTGCACCACCACGCCCGGCTAAATTTCCTATTTTTAGTAGACACGGGGTTTCCAACTCTTGACCTTGCGATCCGTCGCCTCGGCCTCCCAAAGCGCTGGGATCACAGATGTGAACCACTTGTTTTTTTCGAGGCCGTCTGGCTGCGTCCCCCAGGCTGGAGTGCAGGGGCGCAACCTCAGCTCACGGCAGCCTCCGCCTCCCAGGTTCAAGCGATTCTCCCGTCTCAGCCTCTCGAGCCGCTGGAATGACAGGCTGGCGCCGCCACGCCAGCCTAATTTTTGTGTTTCTTGGGGTATGTTTGTTTTTGAGACGAATTCTCGCTCTGTTGCCCAGGGTGGAGTGTAGTGGCATGGTCTTGGCTCACTGCAACCTCCATCTCCCAAGTTCAAGCAATTATCCTGCCTCAACCGCCAGGGTAGCTGGGATTACAGGTACCCGCCACCATGCCCGGTTAATTTTTATTTTTAGTAGAGATGGGGTTTCACTGTGCTGGCCAGGCTGCTCTTGAACTCTTGACCTCATGATCTACGTGCCTCGGCCTCCCAAAGTGCTGTGATTACAGGCGTGAGACACCGTGTTCCAGCCTGATATTTGTTTTCTTTTTTTTTTTTTTTTTCTCCCATGACACATGGAGAAATATTTGTATTTTTGGCAGAGGTGGGGGTTTCACCATGTTGGCCAGGCTGGTCTCGAACTCCTGACCTCAGGTGATCTTCCTGCCTCAGCCTCCCAAAGCACTGGGATTACAGCGCCTGGCCCTTGTATTATTTCCTTGGCATGTGATTCCACTTTCCCGTTTCAGGGCTGTGATGTAAAGTTTTCTTCAGTTGTTAGAGATCGGGTCTTGCTCTCTTGCCCAGGCTGGAGTGCCATGGTGCAATCACGGCTCACTGCCGCCTAAACGTCTGCACTCAAGGGATCCAACCCCCTCAGTCTCCTGAGCAGCTGGGACCACAAGCGAATACCACCATGCCTGGCTCTTAAATTATTATTTTAAATAAATCTATGTAAATCAGGCTGGGGAAGGCGGCTCATCCCTGTAATCTCAGCACTTTGGGAGGCCAAGGTGGGCGAATCACCTGAGGTCAGGAGTTCAAGACCAGCCTGGACAACATGGTGAAACTCCCGTCTCTACTACAAGTACAAAAATTAGCCAGGTGTGGTATCGGGCACCTGTAATCCCAGCTACCAGGGAGACTGCAGTGAAAGAATCACTGGAACCAGGGCGGTGCAGTTTGCAGTGAGCCCAGATCGTGCCACTGCACTCGAGCCTGGATGACAGAGTGAAACTCAGTCTCGAAATAAATAAATGAAATGATCATAGCAATACGTGCAGTTGAATTAAAAAGGGGAATCCACTAGGAAAAGCACTAAGCAGGCCGGGCGCGGTGGCTCGCGCCTGTCATCCCAGCACTTTGGGAGGCCGAGGCGGGCGGATCACGAAGTCCAGAGATCGAGACCATCCTGGCCAACATGGTGAACCCCGGCTCGACTAAAAATACAAAAATTAGCCATGCGTAGTGTTGTGCGCCTGTAGTCCCAGCTACTTGGGAGGCTGAGGCAGAGAGTCACAGCAACATGGGAGGCGGAGGTTGCAGTGACCCAAGATCGCGCCATTGCACTCCAGCCTGGGTGACAGTCAGACTCTGCCTCAGAAAAAAACCCAAAAACACAAAGCCCTAAGCAGACGTCTGGGTGACAGAAAAAGTCATAATCACACTCAGCTTCTCTCCATGGACCATCCCAGGCCCGAAAGGCTCAAAGTGGCTGTTTCAGCCCCGGCGGCGCTCATGGGGCGTGTGGGGGTTGCAGTTCTGGGTCCTCCCCCTGTAAGGGAGATCTTGTCCCTGCCTCTGAAGGGCCTGTATCTCCCCCTCTGTAAGGGGCCTGGGTCTCCCCCTCTGTAAGGAAGCCTGGGTCTCCCCGTCTGTAAGGGGCCCTGGGTCTCCCCCTCTGTAAGGGACCCTGGGTCTCCCCCTCTGTAAGGGGCCTGCATCTCCCCCTCTGTAAGGGGCCCTGGGTCTCCCCCTCTGTAAAGGGGCCTGGGTCTCCCCCTCTGTAAGGGGCCTGGGTCTCCCCCTCTATAAGGAAGCCTGGGTCCTCCTCTCTGTAAGTGGCATCAGCGGCCAGGCCCCTCTGTAAGGGGTGTAAGGGCCCCGGGACCCCTCCGCCAGGGCCCCGCGCTCACCACCATGCCGTTGATGGACACCCAGCAGTTGCGCGGGAAGTCCTGCAGCATGGGCACCAGGAACTGCAGGCAGCCGTCCCAGTGACAGAGCAGCAACATCATGCTGATGAGGTTGCAGATGCGCATGACCGCGCTGGCCAGGTCATAGGTCATGTGGAAGATCTGCGGGGAGGCGCCGTGAGCCACCTGCCCACCGTGAGCCCACCCCCCTCCCGCCCCCTCAGAGCCCCAGTCCCATGTGCCCCCACTGCAGGAGCTCCTGGCCCCACCCCCCAAATCCACGGTCCCCACCCCAGGACCCCTACCCCACTCCACGGACCCCCCCAGGACTCCCACCTAAATCCACCACTCCCACCCCAGAACCCCCACCCCACCCCGCGTCCCTGCCCCAGGATCCCTGCTGCCCAATTCCAAAGCCCTCGCCCCAGGACCCCTGCCCAAATCCACAGCCCCGCCCCAGGAGCCCCCAGCAAATCCACGGCCCCGGCCCAGGACTACCAGCAAAATCCACAGCTTATCCTTATCCCTTTTACAGAGCTCCCAGGACTGTGGCCCCAGCCCCCAGCCCGCAGCCCACTGTGTCCTGGAAGACGTGGGACAGTCGCCAGGTGGCCAGGAGTGGCAGACTTAGTCCAGGGGCAGGATCGAGACAGGGGTCTGGAGTTAGGGGGAGGGGAGTGGGAGTGGCTTAGCTTTGCTGCTCTGGCCTCAGTTTCCCCACTGCCATAGGGGAATCTCAGTTTCCCAATGCTCAAACAAGACAGAACAAATAAAACCAACAGGCATGTGTCCAAGGTCCCCCACTCTTGGCTCCGCCCACTCCAACCTCATGGCCTTCCCCAACATCCATGTTCTGCCCTGGCGGCTCCCACACCCCCCCACTGCATTCCCTGGGTTCCACTCCTGCACGGCAACACTCTAAGCCCCGCCCCTGGTCTTACCCCCACCCCCACCCTCCACCCTGCAGCCCCGGGGGCGTGGGGGGTGCCGCGACCCAAAACCCCGCCTTCCCTGTGGCCCAGCTAATTTCCACCATGGCCACGCCTCGCTGACCCCCACGGCCCTGGCTGCGGTCCCTGGTGCCCTCCAAGCCCTGCACCCCACAGCCCTACCCAGCCCTTCCCCTGGAGTCCTCATGGCCTCACCTGCACACCTGCAGCCTGACCCACCTGCAGCCGGATCCAACTGCCCAGTGCCCTGTGTGCCCCGCCCTTGTAGCCAAAGCCGCACCCCTATGGCTGTGCCCTTGCCATCGCCCCACCTGTGCAGCCAGGGCCTGGCCTCCCATCCACGGCCCTGCTCCTGAAGTGCCCTCACAGCCTTACCCCTGAAGCCATAGCCCAACCCACACCTCTCATGGCCGTACTTCTGCAGCCGGGGACAGGAAGCTCATCCACCACCTGGCCTCTGCGGCCCCTCGTGGCCTCGGCCCCATAGCCATAGCTCTCACCACCTGGCCTCTGCGGCCCCTCGTGGCCTCCGTCCCATAGCCATAGCTCTCCCCACCGGGCCTCTGCGGCCCCTCGTGGCCTCCATCCCATAGCCGTAGCTCTCCCCACCGGGCCTCTGCGGCCCCTCGTGGCCTCCGTCCCATAGCCGTAGCTCTCCCCACCGGGCCTCTGCGGCCCCTCGTGGCCTCGGCCCCATAGCAATAGCTCTGCCCACCGGGCCTCTGCGGCCCCTCGTGGCCTCCGTCCCATAGCCATAGCTCTCACCACCGGGCCTCTGCGGCCCCTCGTGGCCTCCGTCCCATAGCAATAGCTCTCCCCACCCGAACGGACCGGCCCCACGGTGAACGCCACGCAACCTCACTGGTAAACCCCCGGGGCGGGTTTGGTGCGTGGGGGTGAGCTCTGTCTTAGGGTCGTAGTCCCCGTGGGTCCGCAGACGCCGCGTGGGGAGAGGTATGGCTATGGGACGGAGGCCACGAGGGGCCGCAGAGGCCCGGTGGGCAGAGCT